>JAOUQT010321567.1:0-14124 GCA_025769995.1 Xyliphius kryptos | reverse complement strand
CTGGAATCCCCAGCGCTGAGAGACGAACGTGCTAAGCACTAAGCCACCGTGTCGCCCACAAAAACCATTATGCTACTAAACTAGTAACTAACTAACTAGGAGTGCTAGATCAGTGGTTAGGTCGTGGACAATCAATGAGAAGGTTGGGGGTTCAAATCCCAGGTCCACTGAAGTTACCATGGTGGGTCCTTGAGCCAGACCCTCACCCCTCATTGCGCCAGGGTGCTGTATCAACACCGTGTTCTGACCCCAACCAAGCTGGGATACACAAGTCACTTTGGATAAAGCGTCGGCTAAATAAATGTAAACTAAAATGATAATAATAAAATATTCTGGTGCTCTTATCTCCAGGCAGGCACATTTTTGGGAAAAAAAGGCCATCATTAACCGCAGAAACAATAATAACTCCACCTGATATGGATGGAGTTTCCATGTCCTCCCCGTGTCTGCGTGGGTTTTCTCCAGGTTCTCCAGTTCCCACAGTCCAAAAACATGGATTCCAGGTAAACTGAATGCTCTAAATTACCCTGTATAGTGTGTGTGTGTGTGTGTGTGTGGATGTGTGAACAAGTGTGTGCCCAGCGACGGATTGGCGCCCTGTCCTGGTTGTATCTGCCCAGCGCCTGAGATGTTCTCCCCTGGATGGGCATGTGGAACCCCACCGTGACCCTGGTAGAGAAATAAGCAGAAGATAATGGATGGATGGATGTTATACCAGGTCTACAGTGTCTGTGCCAGGTGTAATCACGTACTCCAGCAAGTATTTGTTAAAACGTTCCCACTGTACCACATGGTCATCATTTGATCATTCTAATCTGTACAAGTTCTATTTTAAATGAACACATTATTATAGAGTGAGGTTTGGGGCAATTAAAAATCTGAAATAAATATGTAGAATGAATATAGTGCGAGTTGTGACTACGGTGTCCACGCGCTTGCTTTCTCACGGGAATTTATCAGTAGGTTTTCCAAGGACACCATAAGGAATGACGAAGCCAAGTTTCAGCTTTGTAGGTACTCGCCAAGACCCCAATCCAGCCAAGGTGTTGCGTTCGATGGCGAATAAACGATCAAACGAAAAGTGAGAACCCTTTATTTTTCCAAGGACAGGGGAGGTAATCAGGGTGCCCCATGTGACACTGGTGGGGTCTTGCATTCCATGGCGATCTCCAATGAACAATCGAACCACCGAACCAAAAGCATGATGGGGAATCATGATGCCAAGTTTCAGCCTTGTAGGTACTCTGGAAGGGGCATCAGTGATGAGTCATATATATAATGAATAGAGTATCTATTTTGTTATGACATCACTAACTGGCATGGAAACGAGAGCAGGAGAAATGTGCATTGATTTTGGCTCCACAGCGACGTTCAGCTCCGATGGGCTCAGGAACTCCACGCTCTGAAAGGCTCTTATCTCTGAAACACATACGCCATACAAAGCGTCCTGAGAGGAGTGACGACCCTGCGTACGGGTTATCAGAGCCGCGGGTGAGATAACATGAGCCCGGACTCATGCACTGTTGTTCTTTCTGCAACTCCCGTCTCACTAATTGATGAAAGTGGTAATAAATAAAAGCGTGAGGTAAAGAGGGAGGCAGAGGTTCAGAAGAGTCTCCCACTCATGTACTTCATACTCCCTCTTCATTACACAAAATCTCTCTCGCTCTCTCTCTCTCTCTCCCTACATAGACATGTTTACACAGAATGCTTCTCTTACATCTGAAATAACTGCAGACCCTCGAAACTCCTTAAAACTAAATGAAAAGCTGAAGCATTAACTCCAGTTCCTGCATGTGAAACCTCTCCTAAATATCCATGACTTCCGGTTTCACTTAGTAAGTTCCACAGACTCCGTGGTTCCATCAGAAGCACAGAACCCATTTATTTTCAGGGTGATAGTTAAAATAAAGAATGACCGGTTGTCCTGAGAACCTGTTGATTTGGTTCCACACCATCAGCTTCCAGGATCTAAGATCCTGTCGAACCTCGGACCCTGGAGTGGACTGGAACGGTGCGTGATGGCTGGACAATGCATTATGGGAGTATGATAAGGTTTGAAGGTTCTCGTTGTTCTAAGCTCAGGACAGATTTATAGGACAGCGCAGGAATTTCCATTTTGATGGTTTGGCTAAATAAGGGCAGCGTTCGGGGAGCGGTGGAAGTGATGATTGATGATGAACGACTGTTAGATAAATATGGATTAAGAGCCGCTCTGATTTGAAAAATGAAAGGATTAATCACTGAAGTGCAGGCGAAACCCAAAACCCAAACAGAACCCAGAAACCCAATGAGCAGATTCTGAGGCAAAAATACTGACAGGTACACAGTCTCCACCTGCTTCACTAAGACTGACAGATACACAGACCACACCCCCTACTGAAACTGACAGGTACAGTCTCCACCTCCTTCACCAAGACTGACACATACACAGACAACACCCGCTACTGACACTGACAGGTACACAAACCACACCCCCACTGAGACTGACAGACATAAACCACACCCCCTGTTGAGACAGAAGGGTACACAGACTCCACCTACTTCACTAAGACTGACAGATACACAGACCACACCTCCTACTGAGACTGACATATGCAGACCACACCCCCTACTGAAAAAGACAGATACAGACTCCACCTCCCTCACTGAAACTGACAGATACAGACCACACCCCCTACTGAAAGACAGATATACAGACTCCACCTCCTTCACTGAAACTGACAGATACAGACCACACCCCCTACTGAAAAAGATAGATATACAGACTCCACCTCCCTCACTAAGACTGACAGATACAGACCACACCCCCTACTGAAAAAGATAGATACACAGACTCCACCTCCTGCCCTGTGATTGACAGATACACACTACCCCTCCCTCAGTGTGATTGACAGATACATATTTAAGGTCACCAAAAACCACATGAGAGTTTAACAGTACGAGCGTGTAAACTAAGTTTCACTACCACAATGTGTTTATACACACACACACACACACACACACAGACACACACACACAGACACTGGTTTCAGTATGATTATTTATTTCTCTCCTTTCACATTTAATGAGTCCTCAATCTCTCCCCTCAGACGACCCCCTGCTGTCTTTCAGAACCGTAACCCATCACTTTCTCTCTCAAGAAGAATCGAAGAATCTTGATGAGCTCCAAATTATTATTTATTCATCATCTTCCACTGAATCCTCCACTAGGGTTCCCCGTGCCCATCGAGCAGAGGAAGTCTCTGAAAAGCACTCTGGAGAACATCAAAACCATCAAACCCACATTTAACCCCTGAAAAGTTACGACTCTGAGGTGTGAGCCGACGAAGTGAACAAGCTGCACTGACGTCAGAACACGAGAAGATGTTCCGGCGCTTTCAGCCTCGTGTCAGTGAAGTGCTCTTGAGCTCCTGCTGCTGATCTGCTGAAGTGGGTCGTCGTTGCTCTCGCACCTGCAGCTGAGATACTACACGACAAACCACAACCTCAACAGCCCATGCGACCTGCACTCATTTCAGAAACCTCAGTTCCTCCCAGTCATCACTGATACCATCAGAGGACAGACTGCTGCTGAGCTGCTTCACTCTCACTGTCGCTTCAGACTCATTCAGAGAGCAGGGAAAGGCCCCGGACGGTCGTGTAGACAAACGCATTTTAACCTACACAAGTCATTATGAACCATGTATAACGGGTAGTTCCGCTCCAATAATCTGATTGGCTGAGCCGTGACATTATTGATAACGCACACCTCTGAGCGATCCACATTCGTATCAATGTGTGATATACATTATTGTATATCATAAAATTCAGATTAATATAAAAAGCGAGACGATTCTTATTGAGCAATAAACCCTAAACCTGTTGTGGTTGTTGTTTATAAACTGCGTTCTGGTATTTGGCCTCTAGATGGCAGTTATAGGTTGTTCGAGAAACCAAAAACCCGTTACTCAGCGATCGGCGTTCACTCGAGGTTGTGTATTATTGTGAATAAACCACGGGAAAGAGAATTGGGCCTAACGCCTATTTCCCATGATTCATTCACAGTAATGCCACGCCCTCTTGTACCTTATCGCTTTATTAAATCAGTGCTGCTGCTTCACAGCAGAAAGGGTTCTGGATTCAAACCTGAAAATAAGCCGCTCAGTAAGTTGGAGTTACTTAACTGCCCCAGTGAGTGAATGTGTCTGCCCTGCAATGGGCAAGTGTCCTCCTTTTCCACTATGAGCACTAGGGACTAAATGAATGCATTTATTGTTCATTAATAGAATGCAAGTTGTGAGGCTTTGGGAGAACATGTAAAAGTACAGTAATGAGCATGCACACACACGCACTCGCACACGTACAATACCTTTTAAACTGAACTTTTAAATAAAAAGGATAAATGAAATGGTGCCATAGGATATTTAACAAGGGGGTGGAGCTTGTGTTTGCCATAATATATTCATTTATTCATTCATTCATTATCTTCCGCTCCTTTCTTTATAGGGGGGCCCATCCAGGGGAGAACGTCTTGGGTACTGGGCAGACACCCAGGACAGGGCGCCAATCCATCGCTGAGTACACACTCACACACATACACACACACACACACACACACACTATACAGGGCAATTTAGAGCATTCAAGATACCTTCATGTTTTTGGGACGTGAGAGGAAACCGGAGAACCCGGAGGAAACCCACACAGACACGGGGAGGACATGGAAACTCCACCCAGATTGGGATTCGAACCGTGAATCCCCACCGTGTGTGCGTCATCCATAAGGGATGCCAGAGGAAGCGATTCAGTTTTTTTCTGCACGCGGACCGACATCTGTTCCACTTCAGCGTGTGGCGAGAGTTTAACCCCTGCACAGTTCATACCACATTCTGACATCACAGCTCACTCAGCGAGCGCCCCACCGTCCAATCAAAAATCAGAGGTGAGAAGAAGTCAAGCGCAAGCTGTGGAGCAAACCGACAGCACAGACTCATTACGACAATCCAGATTGTTTACAGTACACGAGAAAATGACAGCTCTGGAGCCTATCCCGGCACTTTCAGCGCTCACAGCTTGTCATACAATTACTGTAGAAGCATCTTTTAAATGATCTTACATACACACACACACACACACACATATACACAGACACACACCTGAATAAACGCTGATGGAGTGTATAAACAGTGTGAAGCTCACAGATGTGAGAAGAGCCGGGCCTCCTGCTCTGGTTGGACTTCCCACACGTTTAAAACCATGACCTCACTCTCAATGTCCGAGCAGAGAGTGCACTGCTCCCCCCCCCCCCCCTCTTCACCATTCCCTGAGACAGTGTGAGGATTTGGGGCACAGATTAGGCACTAAGTGCATGAAGGGTGCAGGGTGTATCAGGCTGTTTGTGTAACTGCAGCTCACGCGCACGCTCATTTAAATCCGGTTCTTACCGGGTTCTCAACTCAACTTGTACACTGTTGATCATATAACTAAACTATATGCCAATAAAACAATATAGGTACCTAAACAAATAAAACCCAAAATCAAATTGTGTTGAAATATAGCGGCGAGCGAAGATCCTGGGGTCCAAGCGACCTGCAGACGTCTGGACAACAAGACAACAGGAAGTAAATGGTGCGACTTTTAAAGTAGTGTTCTCGAGTTTTAGATCTTGTTATAAATGCAGTATGCATTGATTTGCATATTGCAGCCTGACTGGAAGTTGTAAGTGTGTGTGTTTGTGTGTTGCGATCTACTTTAAAATACAATTTTCAGATGTTCCAGAATGTTTAACCCATCTATATGAAGCCTATGACTCAATTTGACTTATAAGGATTAATTTGCATATAGCTGATTAAAAGAAAAAAATCCAGTTCAACACATAGCTGTAATAGCACCCCCTAATGACATAAGTGCACCAAATTTGATCAGCGCTTTCAGGGACTGATGGGAAATGTGTGTGTGAACTACAGTGTTTTGGTTTTTTTTGATACATGATGAATTAATTAGAATTTGGACGTATGGATTGATTTGTATGTAGCATCCTGGCAGAATGAAAAAGTCGAACTTTCTTTGATAATTATTAGGTTTTTGGAAGATGCCCTTTTTTTGTTACCCTTCTGGATGTTGTTGGGAGGATGGTTCCACCATTTAGAAATGGAGTGAGAATTGGTGCCTCGGTGAGTTGGAATCACCAGGCGACATTCATCACTAGAGGGCAGTGAACGAGTCGGAGTGTATTTAGTAAAGATGGACTGAAGGTAAGAGGGGCCAGATCCAGAGACTCTCCTGTAGACCAGAGTCAGTACCCTGTACTGAATGCAGCAGCTACAGGAAGCCAATGGAGAGAGAGAGGAGGAATAGAGTGATACGAGTCGGGCTGCGGAGATTTGAACCAGTTGTACAGATCTGATTGTTGGAGTTGGGAGACCGGCAGGCAGAGCGTTACAATAGTGGAGCCGGGATAGGATGAGAGCCTGGACCAGCAGAAACCCCTCCAGCTCCATGGTTAACACTATCTGACGTGCTCTATACGCAGAACCTAACTTTTTAAATAGCAAAGTAGAGTCTATCGGTTCTCATCCGTTTGTCTAATCAGTGCTCATTCAATCTTATTTGGGAAAATGAAGTGTTTTGTTCCACACCGCGCATCAAGGAACCTTCAGGGTTCTGCAAAGTTGCTTTTGGTACTGAGGAACATTCCACCAAACTGCAGCTTCCCAATCATCAGGCTTCAGAAAAGTTCAAACTTCTCCTCAAAACAAGGCTTTACATCAACCGTATGCACGTCATCATTACTGTACTTTTACATGTTCTCTCAATCCCTCCCCAAAGTGCTGTTTCTATAGTGGAAGGGGTGGAGGAGGAAATGTGGGATTCTATTGGCTGTGCAAGATGCTGACCAAGCTGCTCTACACGCAACACAAACTTCCTGCAGAACTTTGCTCTGCTGGTGAAAAGGAGAACGTGGAGCGCCGCAGAACCCCCTTACAGGATAGAGAGGGGTAACAGTAAATCTGCCCCGGGAACTGGATATAAAAAGACCACGGTCCAGATTAGACGCGTTTCCAAACACGGGGCGGCGTGAGGCGCGTGTCCGTGAATAAAGAGAGAGCGAGAATAAACAACACCCTGTAAGAGACAGCCAGTTTATTTTATTATTACCCACAAACCCTCTATGATTATTAGGATAAAGGTCAGAGTGAAGGTGAACACAGCTGCATTAGGGTGTGTGTGTGTGTTGGAACCACACAGATAAACAATAAAGATTATTTATGGCACAGTTCTGCAGCATTTACTCTCTGCTCTATTCTTTTCCATAACTCACTTCTTCTGACCTGCAGGTCTGGATCTGGAGCCGGGTGGTTAGTGTGTGTGTGTTGGCGTGTTTTAGGGGTCCTGGGGGGGCTGGGAGGTGCTTTTTGGAACCTGGCTCTGATCTACAGATCGGCTCCCGAGGACGTCCAATCAAACGACCTGATCTGGAAAGAGACGGTTGGTGGAGGTCGAGCTCCACTGATGTGAGAATGATGTGAATGGAACGTTGAGAACCACGGAGAGGGTTTCGATTGATGAGGATCATGAGGACGAGATGAAGCACATTGCTTAGAACTTTCATTCATACATTATCTTTCACTTATTCCTTTATGAGGGTTGCGGGGGAGAGCAGAGGAGAACATCTCCGGACGCTGGGGAGATACACCTGGGACAGGACGCCAATCCATCGTTGGGTACACACTCACTCACACACACACTATACAGGGCAATTTAGAACCTTAAATCCATGTTTTTGGAATGTGGGAGGAAACCCACATAGACACGGGGAGGACATGAAAACTCCACCCAGATTGAGATTCGAACCGGGAATCCCAAACGCTGAGAGGAGAATGTGCTAACCACTAGAACTTTTAAGAGCGTCTTGGGGAGGAGGAGGTGGGGTTCCCATCAGCCCATCAGGGGGAGAACGTGTCAGGGCTGTGCAGATACAACCAGGATGCCAATCGTTGGGCACACACTCACTCACACCCACCCACACACTTTAGGGGCAATTTAGAGCATCTAATTCACCTTGAAGCCTTGTTTTTGGACTGTAGGAGGAACCCAGAAGGTAACCCACATGAACTTGACTTGAAGAACATCCAGAAATATATAGATCTTTGGGGAATGTTTATAATTTGGGGGGGAAACTATTTGTTCTCAGATTTCTGTTGGACGCCTGTCCCACTGGGTGGAGCCGTGGTCAGTGAGTAGACCGCAGACCTCGCTCCCATGCAGTGCTGTGGGTGGGATCCCATTATCAAATTATTTCCACCAGATATGAATGGGAATGTCGATGTTGTGATTCTCACCCCGATTGAACGGAAGAAGCACGCAGACCTCTGTATGCATTCACCGGCGTGCCCAAACTGCCTGACGCAATAATGACGAGGTCGAGGTGCGTGTACTGCATCGTGTGGTACTGCCCACAGGGAACTGGTACCCATGTTCCAGACATCTGGCCTTTTTCTAAAAGATCATGACGTTGGATTTTTCTTAAGTTTACTGCCTCTGTCCAAGTCTGTCTTTGTCTCTCTCTCTCTCTCTCTCTGTCAGTCCTAGTCAATGTGTGTTTTGCTGTCTGTCGGTGCACAAGAACATTATTTTTCCATTTAGTTTCTGCTGTTCATTTCCTTTCCTCCCTCGCTCTCTCTCTCTACAGTTTTGATGTTCTTCCTTTAGTTCCACAGTTTAGTTGTGTAACACTCTGAAACCAAACGCACACACACACTTTCGTTACTATGCATTGTGGGGACTTTACTCCATTAACTTATTTTCTCCCAAACCAGAAATACTACCATTATAACCAGAACCACCACCAGAACCATAAATACTACCACCATAACCAGAAGCACAAGAACCATAAATACTACCACCAGAACCAGAACCACAACAAGTACCATAAATACTACCATTATAACCAGAACCATAAATACTACCACCTTAACAAGCACAACCAGAACCGGCACCGTAAAAAGAAGATCTCAGTGTAAAATTGCATTGCATTGTGGGGACTCAGCTGGATTGATGGTGGAGCGTACATGTTGTGGGTTCTACGTTTTTAGAACCCGAATTCAGGATGGAAAGCTGGAGTGGATCTCTGAATGTAAAACTCTGATGTTTTCAGACTAAACAAAACACTTTTGCTTTCACAACCACGTCTGGATTTCCTTCAGTGTTTGGAGTCAGTCGTCATGACAACGCTGTGTGTTTTCTTCACGTCCATCTCTTCATTAAATCCGAAAGAAAGTGGCAGGGTTTCAGCTTTGGATCGCCATGATTTTGTGTGTGTGTAAGTGTGCGTGTGGTCTCAAAGAGTAACGTAAGTGTACAACAAAGCTACATGTAGCAACATTAGAATGACGTGTGTTAGACTGAGGTCAGCCCTCCAGCTCATCCCCAGTTACACTCAGTGGTCTTGAGGTCAGAAGGTCATGGAGATCCGTTTTAATCGTCCTCTCGGTTTTCACAGGAAGATGAGCGGAGCTTTGTAACGCTGATGCCTCAGTATAATTGTGGTACCGTCTCTGGACGCAGCAGCAGTAACTTCATCCTTCAGTGGAACCGTACAGCATGAAGCCTTAAAAACCAGAGCACCCAGATTTAGACGTGAGGAAATAAAACGGATGGAGCGATGACAGAGGAGGAAAAAGGCGGCGCTCAGACCACGCGACCGAGCCGCCTGTTTATCCAGCATCCTGTCTGCGAGACTTTTGGCCTGGACCACGAGTGAACACCTGGCCCGAATCCTGCGCCTCTGCAATACAGCTCTGAAATCTGAGTACGATGCAGCACATACGTTACTGCCCCGCTAAAGAGAGGGCATACCCTCAGCACCAGCAGCACAAAACACCCACCCCCGATTCCCCACTCCACACCGACTGCGATCCACCACATCAAACAGACCCCCTATACCCCACATCAACCCCAGATTCCCCATACCGCACCGACCCCTGAACCCAAACACTGCACTGACTCCTGATCCCAAACATTGTACCGCCCCCAATTTTGCACCAACCATTGATCCCCCATGCCACACTGACCTTAAATCCAACACTGCACCAATCCCATCAATGTACCGACCCTGAATTCCTAACATTGTACCAATCCCAGATTCCCAATGTTGCAGCTAGCCCTGATCCCTAATGCCGCACCAACCCCCCGATCCCCAACATTGTACCGATGCCGATCCCAAACGCCGCACAACCCCAAACATTGTACCGACCCCCAATCCCCAAGGTTATACTGAGACCCAAGCCCCCACACCAGTCAAAACTTGACCGACCCCCGATTCCCACCGTTAAACTGACCCCAATACCTAATGCCGCACTGACCCCCGATCCTCCACATCGCATCAACCCCTGATCTACAACACTGTACTGACCCCCAATCCCCCACACAAGCCAAAATGTTGGCCGACCCCTTATACCCAACGACGCACCAACCCCCAAATTTGTACTAACCCCCAATCCTAAACATTGCAACGGCCCCCAATCCCCCACACTGGGAAAAACGTTGACCGACCCCTGATCCCCAAAGATGCACCGACGCCTGATCCATAATGCTGCACTGACCCTCAATCCCCCACATCGCACTGACCTCCAATCCCCAACACATACCAACCCCCAAATCCCCACACTGCACCGACCCGCTGATTCCCAACGTAGGTCAAAACGTTGGCCGACTGCCAATCCCAACATTGCACCAAGGACCCACATTGATAACTTCAGTGGACCTGGGATTCGAACCCACAACCTTCTGACTGCTAGCCCAACACCCCAACCTCTGAGCTACCACATCCAGGTGTAGTTGGATGAAAGGTGGCAATAAAAGCCCATTTTAAATTCATCAAGCGTCGCTCTCCAGGGTCCTTACATTCTGTAATAGAAGATTTTTAACCGGGGTTCTGATACTTTAGAACATTTGGAACTGGTAAAAAAAAAAGGCTGATTAATGAGTTTATCGAATCTCAACGTCTAAGTAGTAAAATCCCCGAATGTTCTGAAGCAACACAACTCAAAAAAAACAAGGCAGATAAAACCCCACTCAGCCTGACTCACGCCATGTGGGACAAAAGCACGGCCAAAACGTTGATGCAGCAGATTAGATAAGTTATATTTCCAAAAACAAGTGGAATTGGGTCCAAAACAAGAGAAGATCTTATTCAGAATGCGTCGACAGAATCCAATGTGAATAAATCAGACAGAGCTCAGAGTTTTTTAATCATTTAAACCTGAAGAGTCACGCCGTTAAACCTCTGATCACACCTTAATCCGGATAAATTAATCCCCTGAGGTCTGATTGTGGAGTTTCCAATCCAAAGCTGGTCTGGACTGAGAGTGTTCCTTTGAAAAAAACGTAGAGTCAAAACCTGCTGTATGTTTGTGTTTTTTTTCTGGGAGGTCTGTTGTTCTGACTTCAGAAAGATTAAGAATCTCTGACGACTGTTTTTATCGAGTGGCTGATTTTTTCCTTTGATAGCTGGGATTTTTGTTCCTAAGAGAAAGTAAGTCCTCACCTCATACTCACACAGTGTCGGATTAATGTACATGTTTGGATTTCTCATATGGATCCAAAATAACAGAACTTCTTTAATAAGACGGTAGATGGAATTTCTCTATTTCATCCTGCACCTTTTAAACTGTCACTCTGCACCCACCTATGGCCCCCCAATCAGAACCGATAGACTAAACCTAACTAGCAACTCGTATGGACGACGAATCCTAATCTGAAGGACGCATGAAGTTTGGAGTTCTGTAGTGATTGAGTGTGCAGGAAGTGGGTGACCTCTTTGTAAGGAGTAATAAGACCTTCTGTACCTGCTGATGTTGAGCTGTAGAGACTCAGCAGCAGGATGAACACAGACCGGAGGTGCGCCATCACACAGGGTCCTGCAGGGATCTCAGATCAGCGCAGATACAAGAACTGTTCCTTTATAATCACACCACACGACACTGAAACACAGAGAGAGAGAGAGAGAGAGGTTATTAAGATATGTAGAGCTCACACTTTTCTAGCCTGCAAGCTAATTTTTCCAGTGGACAGATCATCGTAATCGTTATCTATATATAGCGATTGGCGTGCGGGTAGAGTGGAGTGGAGGACATGGGGCGCGTTATCTCCATAGCGATTGGTGCGCGGGTAAAGTGGAGGGAAGGAACGTAGGGCATCATCAAACATCTGCGGGAAGACCTCGGAGGAGCAGCACGTACAAGAAGTAAACAAGACTCAAAGAATTTGCGTTTTGGAGAGAAGAATTGGAAAATGAAACCCAGCTGCTATCAAAAAGACTTTATAAACTGTGATCTACAGCACGGGGGGCGGACTGATGCACCATCAGAGCGCCCAAAGTTCAGACACGCTTCCTTTTTTGGTTATTTTGCAACTGAAGCCGGTTATAATGAAGGTAACGTCTTTTGGAGATCTGGTCATGTTCTTAAGATGCTCAGGTGTTTACAGGATCTGATCTGCTCATGGGGCCTCAGAACAAGCAGAGTGCTAACGGGTTGCCAGGAATTTTACGAACACTCACCTTTCACGAACACCACACACACACACACACACACACACACACTCAGCCATACGAGAAAACAGTTACAGGAATTCGGTCTTCCCTTTAAAGAAGTGATGCTCAGTAAAAACATGTGGCTCGGAGCAGAAACATCTGGAAATGTAAACTTCATAACAACTTTCCACGACTAATAAGTGGCTTCAAAGCGAAGCATCAGCTAATGTGTTCAGCAGCAACGTGCAGAGCGCCGCGCGATGTTCTATAAGCAGAGAAACACATCAAGCCTCCAACAACTGAGCAGCAGAGTGATGCTGAGAGGAACCGTTTCAGGAACCATTACAGGAACTGCTCCAGCATCACTGTACAGATTCTGTCCTGATGAAGCAGGTGAACACGGCTCATTAAACACACACACACACACACACACACATACATGCACGTACAAGCTTACATACACATGGGCCCACAATTTCAGACACACACGGCACATGCATACACACAAACACACGCACCCACAGTTTCTCATACACACACAAAATTACACACAGCACATCCACACACCCACACCCACACATTCTTGATGACACACATCTCACACACACACTCACACATGAAAACTCTCACACAGGCATGCACACATTCACACACATGTGCCCAATACACATACTCAATCACACAGGCATACACGCATACACACTCACGCACACACGCACGCACACACACACACACGGGGAGCAGCAGCTTTTAGACAGGTTTTTACGAATACGATTGGTTGAAGTGTTAAGTAGTAAAATGTATTGTGTAATAAATCACACTGTGTGTAAAAATACGAACACTTAAAAGCCAACGGTTCAAAAACACACTGACGTGCGAAAGTCGCACCTGTGTGAATAACAACGGGCAGTGACGCTGAAGTCCAGGCTTCACAGAGTCGACCCACGACGTCAGCCAAACGTGGACATCCTCATCATCCTCCAGCTCACAGTAACACAATCAGGAACCTGCACCAGTCCCAAAACTAAAGCCCAACAAAGAACCTGGAACTGTGACTTCTGTGTTCCAACCTCATAGAACCACTATGTGAGTGAGGCTCGCTCTACATGCAAGTTCCTAGAACTGTGTTTTTTGTTTTTTTTTTGCATCTATCTCTGTAACGGCCTCAGAGCGGAGCGTGACGGTCAGAACCCACGCCGTTCCTCCGTCAGCAGCTTCGTTTCAGATCGGATTCCTGATGAGTTTCCAATAATCTCTTTCTTTCATCGTTCTCTCGATGAGGTAAAGAGATCTCCAGAACCCTTCTCCTGTTCTCTCAGTAAACAGCTGCAGGAGGAACAAAGAACCCTTTAAAGAACCCAGCAAACTGCGCAACAGTGAAGGAGCTTTTAAAGGATCTCAACAAATTCCTCATCCACAGGACCTTGACCAGGGTCAGAACCCTCTGCTTTTCATTCATCTCCCAAATGACCCATTTGACTTACACACACACACTGGCAGGGTGTGTGTGTGTGTGTGTGTGTGTGTGTGTGTGTGTGTGTGTGTGATCAAAGGCACCCAAGAGTGCCTCACAATAACAGGAAGAGGAGTTTAGTCCTTAATAATAT
>JAOUQT010321557.1:0-14125 GCA_025769995.1 Xyliphius kryptos | reverse complement strand
AGATGTTCTCCCCTAGATGGGCATGGGGAACCCCCCGCGACCCTCATAAAGGAATAAGCGGAAGATAATGAATGAATTGGAATTACTGAAATAAGTCAACTTTTTCATGATTTTCAAATTTTATGACGAGCACCTGTAAGCCATCTGTCAGTACAGAAAAAAAAAACAAATTTTAAATTCAACAAAATTCTAATATCAAGCATTTGTGTTCATAGTGTTCACATGAGGAAAGTGTCACACTGCCCGTCCTCTTTGCACTTAAAACATCAGATACAATACAATTATTTAAACATAACATCTACAGACTATGCATTATTGTAAAAAGCACTATATAACTGAAATAAACTTGAATTTATTTATAGCACTGTAACAATGCTTAAATCTAAATCTGTGTCTATAAGCGGTCACAATGCAAATAATACTCCATAATATATACTGTTTATATTCCAGTGATGTAAAGCAAGAGCAGAAAATTGAATTGAGTCGAAGCATCAGAGTCATAACGCAATAAAAATGCAGTAAAACCAGAAGGTCCTATCCATTCGTAAAAAAACGCAAACTGGGATTTACAAGGATTTTGAAAACAGATGCAGCTTTAAGTACAAATTTAAAATAATAAGGCTCATTAACATTAATCTTTCAATGAAATTTTTTAAAGATTACTATTTGCTTCTACCTCGGTCACTGAAAGTGAGCAAATAATAGAAATCGTTCGTTTAAAAGCAACGAGGTTCAGATGAAAGCAGGATCCACTAATTTGACTTTTATCTGATAGTGTCATAGAACTTAAACTCGTCTTTCATTTCTTTAACGACTCCGCTGACGAAACATATTTTAGGCTGACATGGAAGATAAAACGATAAAATGTGGACTTTTATAACCCATAATGCCATGCACACATGCATTATAAACATTCTTGGAACTCAAACCTTTTACTGGGAATATTACGGACCTTTAAATATAATCTGAATGTTACACGCAGAACGCCATCAGATGATAAGGTACGGCTTTAATTAGTGCAGAACAGGATATACGTGCTATGCGTTATGTGACAATGCTATAGATGCTTTAATACACTGGTTTCCCAGACCCATCCAGGGGAAAACGTTTTGGGCGCAAAGCAGATATGTGCAGGACAGGGCACCAATCCATCAATGGCACAGTCACAATATATGGGGGCAATTTATGATAACCAATACACCTTTAATCCAACATTTATTCAACCTTTGAGTAAAGTTTAATATTTTTGCTACAGAAAAAAGTTTAACCTTCTTCGTAATTTCATTCATACATTTATCACCTTCCACTTATTTCTTTATGAGGGTCGCTTGGGGGGGGGGGGGTCCCCATGCCCATCCACGGGAGAACGACTCAGGCACTGGGCAGATACACCAAGGACGGGGCGCCAATCCATCGCTGGGAACACACGTACAGACTACAGGGGCAATTTAAAGCAATTAATTTACCTTGAATCCATGTTTTGAAATGTGGGAGAAAACCGGAGAACCCGGAGGAAACCCACGTAGACACAGGAGAACATGAAAACTCCACCCAGATTGGTATTCGAACCTGGATCCCCAGCACCGAGAGGCGAATGTGTTAACCACTATGCCACCATGCTGCCCCCTTAATAATCATTCATTCAATAGCTTCCACTTAAAGCTCTGTAAGGGTTGTGGCAATGTTCCTCATGCCCATCCAGAGGAGAATGTTTTGGATCACCCAGGACCCAGATCCGAGAACCCGGAGGAAACCCACACGGACACTGGGAGAACATGGAACTCCTCCCAGATCCTCAGCGCTGAGAAAATGTGCCAACCACTAAGCGACGATGCCACCCGCCTTAGTAATCAGTAGTATTTATTATAAGCCAAACCTACTGTACCTTTAAAAAAATTTGGTTTAGTCTTTATAAAATAAATTATAGTCTTCATAAAGACCACACAGTGCATAAAAGTGTGTGTGTGTACCTGTAATTAGTTTCTGTAAGGTGCTCCTGTCTCCATTCACAGCTGCTGCGTGAACCTGAGAGCTTAAAGGAGCAGGAACAGCTGACTGCAGGGGCTTCTGTGTTGCCTGAAAAAAAACATGCAACACGTTATGAACTCTATATTAATAAATATCTATTCTATTTTGCCAAATACTAACACAAAATATTCAATTCTTTTCGTTTTATTACTGTAAGGACATCCCAAACAGACAACTGTACCTTTATTTATTCCGTGGTCCCCATACCTATACAGGGCAGACACACCCAGGACAGGATGCCAATCCATCACAGGGCACACACGCTCACGCGCACAGACAAAATATAGGGGGCAATTTAAAGCATCCAATTCACCTTGAATCCATATTTTTGGAGGGTAGATGGAATCCGATGTACCTGAAGCAAACCCATGTGGACTTTCTTTCTTTTTTTTTTTCTTATTTCCATGGGGATCGTGCAGAATGGTCCAGGTTAAATGGGTCACGTTTTGATTTTTACACACAGAGGAATTTCTCCTCCACATTTAACCCAACCATGCAGTGAAACACACACATATACACATACTGAGAGAAGTAAGCACACGGTGCATTGGGCATCCTTGTATACAGCACCCGGTAAGCAATTTGGGTTAGGTACCTTCCCCACGGGCACTTCCGCCGTAGTACTTGTTGGAACCAGGAATCGAAGTAGGGACCTTCAGATTGGAAGGCTGGTTCCTTTACCACAAGCCTATGGTGTGCTATATTTTACACGGTGTAGCCACATCAGCATTTGGCCCAAAATGATTGGATAGAATTTTCACCCAGTTCTTTCATTATTTCATTCATTATCTTCTGCTTGTTTCTTTATGAGTGTCGGGGGGGGGGGGGTACACCCAGGACAGGGCGCCAATCCATCGCTGAGTACACACTCACTCACACATACACACACTATACAGGGCAATTTAGAGCATTCAATTTATCTTCATGTTTATGGAATGTGGGAGGAAACCGGAGAACCCAAAGGAAACCCATGCAGAAACGGGGAGAACATCTAAACTCCAGCCAGATAGGGATTTGAACCGGGAATCCCCAGCACTGAGAGGCGAATGTGCAAACCACTAAGCAACCATGCCGCCCCACCCAGTTCTTTATAAAAATAAAAAAAGTGTATTTTTTTTAATTTGGTATCCTGTGATGATCTCTCTCACATGGTTGGGTTTGCCATTCCCTGGATGCTGCTACCACGCCACGCCGTGATACGACAGTAAACGCTTATGACATCTTACCTCTGGCTGCATAGGTACCTTAAAGAGAGGCATGAAACTTCAGGTTTAAATTAGAAATAAACAGCAGTGGAGATGTGAGTTATCATGGGTAATTAAAGCTAAAAACAAAAATGCCAAGGCTGGGTTATTCCAACGGCCTGAATCCTCAAAGTAAATAAGTCTCAAATTGAATTAATTGGAAAAACATACTTGACATTTTAAAAGCATCTGCCCCGCGTTCGACTGAAGATTAGCTAAACGTTCGGCTATGTTCATTCATTAACTCCGGTCTCACTCGTGCCTTCCCTCGCTCCTCTGTAAAACACACTAAAGTAATTAGGCGCGCTATTCTCACGCTCCTCGCAAGGGGGTAATTGGGGTTAGTTACTATAGACTTGTAAAAGTCCTTGCTTACTTCAGTAGTGTGTCTGTGTGTGTCTGTGTGTGTGCGTTTTCTGATTAAAGTGTTTAAAGGAGGTCGGCTGCACTGTAATTCAGCTTTATGTGCCTCTGAGTTCTTCAACTAAGGAAATAAGACATCATGCACACACACGCTTACACACACACTCACACAAGCTCTCACACACGCTCACACACACGCTCACACACACGCTCACACACACGCTCACAGTCCGGGCTTTTGGAATAGCGGCATGGAAAAAAACAGCAGGGGAATGCCTCTGAGACAGAGGTGAGTGTGAGGAAGTTATTTTGTGTGTGTGTGTGTGTGAGGATGTAAGTGTGGGTTTTGTGCTTGTGCCTCTTCATTGCATGGGAAGCGATTTTCCGTGACAGGAGCCTTTTATAGAGACTCATATCGAACCACAAGCTTTCTCCACATTCCAGCAGGCCAACTGTGTGCGCACACACATACACACACACAATCACACAAACATAAAACATGTGTGTCATTAGAAGCAACAGCCAAATGTATAATAATTGTTAATTATTGATTCACTCATCCATTATCATCTGCTTAATTCTCTATGAGGGTCACGGGGGGTTCCCCATGCCCATCCAGGGGAGAAAGTTTCGGGCGCTGGGCCGATATACCCAGGACAGGGCGCCAATCTACCGCCCTTAAACACACACAGAAGGGCAACTTAGAGCAGACAATTTACCTTGAATTCCCGTTTTTGGACTGTGGGAGGAAACCGGAGAACCCAGAGGAAACTCGGACGGAGAGAACATGGAAACTCCACCCAGATTGGAATTCGAACCTGGATCCCCAGCGCTGAGAGGTGAATATGCTACCTATGCTAATTATCTTCCGCTTAATCCTCTGCTACGGTCGCGGGGTGGGGTGTTGAGTTTGCATGTGTCGGGTGCTGGGCAGATGCACCCAGGACAGGGTGCCAATCTATCGCTGGGCACAGAGGTGGTGTATGATGGAGCGAGGTTCGCCTCTTAGCGCTGGGAATCCGGGTTCGAATCCTGATCTGGGTAAAGTTTCCATCTTCTCCCCGTGTCTGTGTGGGTTTTTTTGGCCGTTTTTCTCCCACAGACCAAAAATATGGATTTAAGGTTAATTTAGTGCTCTAATTTGCCCCTATGTAGTTTTGTGTGTGTGTGCATAAGTAAGTCTGTCTCCAGAGATAAATTGGTTTCCTGTCCTGGGTGTATCTGTCCAGGGCCTGAAACAATCTACCCTGAATGGGCATGGAGAACCACCCGCGACCCTAGTAGAGGATTAAGCAAAAGAAAATGAATAAAGATGTCTATAGATACAATAGAATAAATATGCCACCAATTACATTTTTTTAAGGAACACAAATGTAAATAAGGAAATTATCAGTTAAGGCGGTATTATTCGCTCACCTACACACACATGGTGGAAATTCATTTTTGAAAGAGGTAGGAGGCGCTGTTTGTAAGTGTGGGCAAACATCCATGCTGTTAGTCTAGTGCCCGCCTACTGAGTCTCTGCCCGCATCTGAAAGACCAAGCAGCTGAGTCAGGTCTTCTGAGTGATTATAATAAGAAACAACCAAAGGGTCAGAAGTTGAGTAGAGTTAAGTGTGTGTATGTGTGTGTGTGTGTGTGTGTGTGTGTGTGTGTGTGTCTTCTGGCTATGACCATGCTTTTGCACATACTGCAGCCGTTCCTCTCAGCATGTAGTCAACAGATCTACAGACACATCCACCCAGTGGGACATGGTTATAAAACCAGACCAATGAGCTTCACCTTCCGTCTCAAAGGACCAATCGTTAACACTCTCTCCCTGGTGAACCGGCCGTCTTCTCCCGATGGAGCCAATCCGCCGCAAGATCGCTGAATGACACCATTGCCTCGCACCTCATTAGCAAGATTACCCATAATGCTTAACGACAAAAAAGCCCCTCAGGTGAAGTAGGTGTGGCCTCTATGGGCAGGGGGTAATGCAATTAGCTGGCTCCAGAGCTGTCAATCACAGCCGGAGGGCTAGATAAACACAACTATACATACAAACGTTCCCTCATCAATAACCAGAGCTGAAGGTAAAGATGAAATTGAGTTGAGAGAAGGGATGAGACGTTACAGAATTCAATGATAATTATTGTCTAAGAAAAAAAATCAGGATTCTATGATTATTATCTAGTTAATGCAATAATTCATTTTAACATTCGGTCATTTAGCGAGCGCTTTTATCCAAAGCGACTTACAAGTATCCCAACTTGGTTGGGGTCTGAACACAGGGTTGAAACAGCACCCTGGAGCAATGAGGTTTAAGGGTCTTGCTCAAGGACCCACATTGGTAGCTTCAGTGGTCCTGGGATTTGAACCCACAACCTTTGGATTGCTAGCCCAACACCCAAACCACTGAGCCTTTAATAATGAGCCAACACAACCTTTCTTTTTACCATAAAAGTGCCAGAAATCACAGAAATTGTGGGAGGAAACCAGAGTACCTGGAGGAAAGCCAAAGTGGAAGATAATAAATTAATAAATGTATCCTATAAGAGTGGGTCGCAACTTAAGGACCATGAAAAAATGTGGGTCTTGGGCCGAGACCAGTTGAGAAGCCCAGCTTTGAAGTACATGCTCATATTCATTTGAAATAAAGTAACGAGACACGACAAAGTTTCGAGACACGTGCTGCAAGTGTAACTTTCCTTTTGTTTCGCCTGAGTTGCGCCACTTGGTCTAAATAAAGTTCTGGCTACCAGCATAATGTGCATTTTCTTAATGAATGTTATCATAATGATGATGGTGCACGCTTTGGACCAATTAACTGTAAGGATTTTAATCCCGATTAATTAAAAAAAATTATTGTCTCAGGTGGCACGAATGCCTCTCAGCACTGGGGATTCCCGGTTCGAATCCCAATCTGGGTGGAGTTTGCATATACTCTCCATGTCTGCGTGGGTCTCCTCTGGGTCCTCCGGTTTCCTCCAATAATCCATAAACATGGATTCAAGATAAACTGAATGCTCTAAAATGCCCCATATTGTGTATAGATGTGTGGCTGTGTGAGCGAGTATGCCCAGCGCCCTGTCCTGGGTGTATCTGCCCAGCGCCCGAAACATTCTGGGCAGTGGGAACCACCTCACGACCCTAGTACAGGATTCAGTGGAATGAATGAATGATTATTTGTCTCATCCCTAGTTGTGTATAGCATTTTCACTGTAGAAATAAATTTAATCGATTTATACATCCAAATACATTATTTCCATAATATTTATGATGACAGAACATGGATCATTTATCACCCAACTATCTCTCCATCACTGAGATGTTGCAGACTCTTGTTCAGTGAACTCACCACTGGAACTTGATGCCAAGTCTTTATGTTGTTCAAATCAGAAAGTAAACACAATCCAATTGTTTTAATGTCTTACAAATTATGGACACCTTGTAAAAAAGGAACAGGCAGCATGAACAGTTGTTTGTGTGGAACATGTTTGCATATGCTGCTGTATCCCCAGTGTGTACCTGCAAATGTACAACGTGCATCAGGGACCTGAGCTCTTCATATGGCCCTAAAGACTCAGAGGCTTCAGCCCTCATTTTATACCACCGCTGAGACAGTGCTATTCTTTAGAGATGTCAGAGTCTGTTAAAAAAAAAAAAAAAACAGCTTTCAATGATGCTGGTGATCATGACGCTTGTAAATGACCAAGTTTAGCTTATCTGCTTAATTTTGGCACCATGATCCCAAAAATGAACTAAATAAAAACTAATCAGACCAATTAGATGTAGTCTATGCATTACGATACACATATACAGTATATCTCATTATTATAAATGTGGCGGTCGGTCGGTCTGGATGCTGTATGGCACGACGTGTTGGTTCTGAGAGCAGACGTACTTCCTTATCGTAAGGAGTTTGTGGTGGTGGGGCATTAGCGTAGCAGTTCGACGCAGAAGTGTTTTATGCATGTACAGTCTTCCTTTTCTGACCCATGCTGTGTTTGAATGTGAGTGCACGCAGTGGAGTTTGGGTGGTGCACTGTACAGTGTATTGGATGGGATTGGAAGGAAGGTTGTTGTGCTTGGAAATAAGTGCAGAGAGTGCAGTGAGGCGGCGGGGGGAGGAAGGGAGTGAGTCTGGGTGAAAACTGTGTGAGAGGCAGAAGCAGATATTATTATGTGTATATTAAAGTAAATGAATTAATTTAAATGTTGGCCTTGAATGAGAAACAAATACTGTTTTTCCATTTCATATTAATAATGCCATTGATCTTTGCTCGCATTATAACTTTGTAAAACACATCGTCAAAAATCATACTTTACCGACCAAATATCGACACTCCACCAAACAATACTTTGAAGAGACCCACAGGCAAAGTCAGGTATTTGTTTTAGTATATAACATTACATTTAGTCACTTACAGATGCTTTTATCCAATATATGACAATATAAGTCAGTAGTTTAGGAACAACTAGAAACATTGTAATGTCATCAAAAACTTAAACAAAAATTATTATATCTGGCTGTATTTATATATATATATACACACACACACACACACACACACGCGCACACATAATCTATAAAACACACATAAGCTCTATAAAACGGGCAGTTCCTTAAATCTGATTGGCTGAGCCATATGTCCAGCCGTGACATTATTGACAATAAGACACCTCTGACCGCTTCTTGTTCATTTTAATGCGTGACGTACAATACATTATTTTAAATCATGTACCATAAATGAACAGCAGGCCGATTCCTCAGGAGCACTAAACCTGTTGAGGCTATTTTTTTATAAATTATGTTCTCTAATTTGGCCACTAGATGGCATTTTCTTGATTGTTAGAGAAACTGGTATCCTGTTGTTCAGAAATCATTTGCATTAAAAAAAAACTGGACTAAATTGCGTTCCGGAAGAGCAGTTTATTAACAATTTTGTTTTCAATAAACGCATATACGCACAAACCTTGTTTTTTTTATTACTATAGTGGGTTTGTAACCGTTTTATAAAAGCAATAAGGCACTCAATAATAACGGTAAAGGTTGGTAACAAAACTTTGCATTGCATCGAGCCTAACAATACCTCTTTTCCGTGATTTATTCTAAATAATGCACACCCTCACATACAGTAAGAGGACAATACAATAGACAATTAAGAAAATCGGAACATTTTTAGGATGTTGTCTTTAAACAGGTATAAAATTCGATTAAATTGGGTTAATTTATCCGAGTAAATACGTGTAAAATTCAAAGAATTATAACAACTGACAAAGCCTCAATTTTCACCGCGGACGTGGGATCGATGGCTGATCCATAACAGATCTCAAAGACGAGCAGGTAGAGGTGGATTGATTTTTGCCACAGAGAGGTGTGTTGAGGACGAGTACCTCCTTCTGTTAAGCCCCGGCATCAAAAATAAGCATTAAAAACAAGACATCTTCTTTCCTCTTCTCCAACAGACGGATACACATATACAGAACCACACAGGCCCGAGGGCCGAAACCCTCCCCCATCCCCTCCCCGCCGACAGAACGTAATTGGACCAAATCTGTGATCTAATTAAACATCCAATTAGTAAGAAAAGGGCCATTTAGCCTGTGGCAACTGGAAATAATGCGATTGAAAAACAAACAGAAAATCAATGAGGGCGAGCGGGGAGAACGAGAGCTAATCGAGACGGATATGTAACCTGCAGATAGAAACGCCACGCTCTGTGTGTGTCTGCGTGTGTGTGTGCGCGCGCATCTTATTCATTACACACATACTAATCATATTAGTTTGCAAACACATGCTCTCATGCGCATAAACATTATTGTATCAGTGCAGTCGCTAAAGGAGATTGCATTATTCTATTAACGCGCTCATAAAAGAATCAGCAGCACATCAATTATTAACAGCTCGCTTAACACGGGAGACGGTTAAGCCTCCCACTGAAACATTCACTTAGACCCCACTTCATCAAATATTAACATCGGGGTCATAGTCATCCTGGAGCCTGGTACACAGCGGGACAGAAACCTTAGTTACTATCTACATGCTGAGATTAATGCAATCACAACGCTGATATTAAATAAGCTTTACTACTGACCTGTAAATTACACACTAGTCCATTGGATCAGAGTGTTAGTATTCATTTATTATTTCAGTATCCGGGTGTTCATCAAGCATTAAGGCAGAGGGAGTTATGTCTGCTGTTATAGTTTCATTGATCATACTGAAAAGGAAAGGCTCATCATGAGGTTTTTGAACTGCAGATGTTCAGTCTTTTGCAAAAATGTAGATCCTCCTTATTGAATATCATGACCAGCATTTTGCTGATGTTCTTAGCCAGAAAATCTCACATTAAATATGTGAAACATGCACAACCTCAGCGCTATGGATCCAGGTTGGAATTCCAATCTGGGTGACGTTTTCAGGTTCTCACCATGTCTGCGTGGGTTTCCTCTGGGTTCTCCGGTTTCTTCCCACATCTTAAAAACTATGGATTAAAGGTATGTGTGTGCCCAGGAATAGGTGCCCTGTCCGTGGTGTAAAACGTTCTCCCCTGAATGGGAACCCATCCCCGACCCTAGTAGAGGATAACTGATGGATGATGATGGATAATTATAATAAAATAAGTGTTCAGGCCAAACCTTTCATTAATTTACATCTCACTTATTGCAATGCGGGCGGCACGGTGGCTTAGTGGTTAGCACGTTCGCCTCTCGGCGCTGGGGATTCCCGGTTCGAAGCCCAATCTGGGTGGAGTTTCCATGTTCTCCTCGTGTCTGCGTGGGTTTCCTCCGGGTTCTCCGGTTTCCTCCCACATTCCAAAAACATGGATTCAAGGTAAACTGAGTGCTCTAAATTGCCCTATATAGTGTGTGAATGAGTGTGTGGATGTTTTTGTGTACCCAGCGATGGATTGGCGCCTCCTCCTGGGTGTATCTGCCAGCGCCCGAGATGTTCTCCCCTGGACCCCCCCATTAAGGAATAAGTGGAAGATAACGAACGAATAATTGCAATGCGCTATTGAAATAATAATCCGCACCAAGCTTTTAAAGGGAACTGCAAGTGACATGCTGATGCTGTCACTATCATTGACAATATATCATGGTGAAGATAAAACATTAGGACACAGCACTAGATCATTTGGCATTTTAATACCAAATCAAGACCCTATCTGTGTTGACTACACTACAAGTTGGCGGCACAACTGGTCGACCATTTCAATTCCCTGTATGTCCTAAATACTCAATGGAATTGACAAGGCATCATAGACATCTACCAATTACCATAACCATTACCAATCATCACACAAACACACCCATGAATCATGTCATCACGATGGTAAAGACACACTGACACGCCCTAAATCATGCTGCGAGGTACGCTGTTGACAGCTTGCTGAAAATCACCAAAATGAAGCCCCTTGAGCTGCTTTCTAGTGTAAAGATTATATAACCACAGGGTCCCGACGGGTAGGTATGTCAGATGTCATGGTAATCAAAGCAATAAAGCACACACAACAGGCCGAAGCTACAGCAGCAAGAAAAAACCTGCTAGTATTGGTTATTATATTGGTTTTGAGGCAGTTGTTAAGGAACCAGCCTTGCGACCTGAAGGTCTCAAGTTCGACTCCCCGTCCCACCAAACACTATGGTAGAAGTTGTCTTGAGCAATGCACTTAACCCCAATCGATCCCTAGGCGCCATATACAGGGTTGCTCACCGCTCCAGGCATGTGTGCTTACTTCTCTCAGTGTGTATATGTGTGTGTATTTTACTGCACGGATGGCTTAAATGTGGAGGACAAATTCCTTTGTGTGTAAGCACAGCATACAAATAGATTACTTAATTATTATTAATTATTATTAAGAAAAAAGGACCAATGTTCTTTCTCTTCCTTGATAATCGTATTCATTTTTTTCAGCGGTCCTTATAAACACAAAATCATAATATAAAGTCCTCTAATATTTAAACATGCAGCTAATAAGGACTATTAACCTCATATTAAGAGTGAAACTTGTTTGGATGGGGTTGGTTGGCACTTACCATGGTGGCATGCAGGAAGAAATAGGAGGTCTCAGCAGGTGTTGCCTGACACAGTGCACTCTCACAGGGCCAAGACTCACCACAGGGCCCCCTGGCAGCAGCGCTGCGTTGTCCTGTGGAACAAAGAGAGTAGATCACATGCATGCACGCGCGCACACACACACACACACACACACACACACACACACACACAAGCAAAACACCTGCTCACCTCTGCTCTGCCAGATATTGTTTTATTACAGTTCACACTTATGATCACAAGGGTTCAGTTCAGTTTTGTATGATACACGCTTCCAGATTCAAATACATATGAGGACTTAGATTTGAGGGTTTCCTCTGGGTTCTCCAGTTTCCTCCCACAGTCCAAAAACATGGATTCAATGTAAATTCACTGCTCTAAATTCCTATATATAGTCTTTATGTGTGAGTGAGTGAGGGTGTGCCCAGCAGTGGATTGGGTACACTTGGTGTATTTGCCCAGCACTCAAGATGTTCTCCCCTGGATGAGTATAGGGAATGTCCTGTTACCCTTTTGGACGATTAAGCGGACAATAATGAATTAATGAATAAATGAATGCTATATATAAATGACTAAGTGCCCGAATCATGGAATATGTATGATGGAGCCCCACCTCCAAGAATCTGGGAGTTTATGGTGGCGAGGCCAACATCATTATAGGGGAAGGGCTCAATTATGCAGCTTATGGTACGCTGTAGTCGGTTAGTATGTATTATTATTTTTGGACCTTAGGTTAAACATATTTTGGTCCGCCATTTAATATCTTATCTATTAGGATCATGGGTAGGGTGGGTCTCCATGCCCATCCAGGGAATAACGTTTCAGGTGCTGGGAAGATACATTCGGAACGGGGCGTATTTAAGTTATGGCTTTTACTCACAGAGACACATACACACAAATTATGTAAGGGCAATTTGGTTCCACCAATTCATCTTAAATCCATAAGTCTCTGGGTATTGGTAGTGTTCTTCAATTCTCCTGACTTGGCGGTCATTTTGAAAGCGAAATGCAAAAACACAAGAAGAACATACAAATTTAACAAAGAAACTACCCTGTCCTGCTGCCGGCCTGAGAATCTAATCTAGGGCATAGATACTGCCTTGGATTCCACCATGCTGTCCACAATTAAATGTTCTTAACATTTTTTTTTATTAATTTGCAGTAAGGTAAGACTTCAACAATAGATACAAATATGATAAAAAGATTTGGCCAGAAGGGGAAAATATTTCATCAACGTTTTGTTTTTTTGTTTTCTGTTTTTTTTCCGGCAGCAAAACATATCTATCAAATTAAAACCAAATAAAACCTCCCCATTTCTAGTGTGCTAATGATTTATGGATCCCATGGTTCCCATTTGTATAACCTATCATGAAGCAATTGTATGGAAATCTACCCCGACCTAAAATAGTTATCGCAGTGTGGTCCAAATTAATATTTATACCGTTGCTCTGGTTAAGCACTTGGTGGCATTTCGACCAGGTCCTGCGAATGCTTTCCAAATTCAGTGCTGATTCAATCGGCAAGCAAATAAAAGTACATTACAGCCTTAAAGAAATGATTGAATTATTCAGTTTGGCAGAGATTTGGCAGCAGTGGCTTGCAGTGCTGTTTCGTGTGCCAGAAAAGAGAGTGAGAATGTTCCTACTTCCTGCACTGCTACACACAGCATGCATAAAAAGCACTACTCCGACTATCAGCGCAGCATTGGCGCTCAAGCCCATTACTCTCAGTCCACAGTAACTGCTCTGCTAATTCCCCAATGCAGCTGATCATTTATAACGATGAACAGCTTTGCCTAGCCTACAAAAACCCTGGCCTGGTTCCACCATGTTCATGTTGTATAACAGAGGACAGAAGTGATCAATGTGAATTATAAATATGAACTCGAGACACGCGCACATCCAGGGATTAGATACTGCCCTGCTTGCTCTAAGATAAGGGTTTGTCATTCTGCGGAGTTACCAATTTATTTATTCATGAACTCGGAAGTAAGACCTGCTTAGGCGAAGACAGAGACGCCTTCAGCTCCTGGAGTAAATAGAAACGTGAGTTTTTTTCCTTATTTGAATAAAGATATATGTTGCTTATTTGAGTGTCAGCATTAGAACACGCACTTATGTCCAGGTGCATGATCTTTTATTTATTTACCAGCCACTTGGACTGGCTTTGCTTGAGCTTGAGGTGAGTGGCGAGATTGCCTCTGAATGGTGTAAACCTTGATTTAGAAGTATTTGGTCGCACTGTGCTGTTCATTCATTCATTCATTCATTCATTCATTATCTTCTGCTTCTTCCTTTATGAGGGTCGCAGGGGGGTTCCCCATGCCCATCCAGGGGAGAACATCTTGGGCGCTGGGCAGATAAACCCAGGACAGGGAGCCAATCCATCGCTGGGGACACACTCACTCACAAACACACCATACAGGACAGTTTAGATTCAATTTATC
>JAOUQT010321549.1:0-14125 GCA_025769995.1 Xyliphius kryptos | reverse complement strand
TTTATCGTATATATCGTCTTAGGAAAATATATATATATATATATATATATATATGTATGTATACACACTGTTCAAAAAAATAAAGGGAACGCTTAATCAACACAATGTAACTTTCAGACCTCCATGGGATAATCATTTTGATTATTTTTATGTAATTTTGTTCTAAATGCATTCCACTGTCTACTAAATAAAAATTTTGAACTGAATATATTTTTTCAATAAATATTTTATTCATTTAGATCTAGGATGTGTTCTTTTAGTGTTCCCTTTATTTTTTCCCTTTATACATATATATATATATAAAACTTAAGACGACATCATCGAGGGGGTGGTAGCTCAGTGGTTAGGGTGTTGGGTTAGCAATCTAAGGGTTGTGGGTTCAAATCCCTTAACCCTCATTGCTTCAGGGTGCTGCATCAACCCTGTGTTCTGACCCCAACCACATTGGGATACTTGTAAGTCGCTTTGGATAAAAGCATCTGCTAAATGACTAAATGTAGATGTTAAAATATTGCTAACAAAATATATATTGCTAAGAAAAAGAACAGTGCCTAATTTTTACCTTATTAAAACCTAAAAATCATATTTTTCTTAAGCGGTCACTCTCAACAAATATTTTTCAGTGGTCAGTAATAAAGGGTGAAAGTAAAATAAGGAGGTAAATATTAAGTTACACACCTTATATGTTCTTATTTCACATATATATTTAGTGTTAGATTAATCTACCATGAAAAGAGAACTCATTACACCAAACAGTCAAAGGTAACTGGACCCAACAATTAAACACTGAACTGATTTAGTTCATTTAACTACATTGCCTCAGCTGAATAAAATTACACACTTAGTCATGCATTTAGTAAAATGTTATGCTTCTAACTGTGTGGAGAATGTTTGGAAAAGGCCCCTTTACTGTTGTAGAAGAACGGTGCCCTTGTGCACAAAGCAACATTCATTAAGGTTTGCTGTGGAAGAACTGCAATACTAATTCAACACCACTCAGATAAACCACTCAACCCTCCCAGTGCATGACCTCACATGTGCTCCTTTGGTTAAACTGGCAACTTTTACTACAGACACAGTCTACAGGCTTAGTGGTTAGCATGTTCGCCTCTCAGCGCTAGAAATTCCTGGTTCGAATCCCAATCTGGGTGGAGTTTCCACGTTTTCCCCATGTCTGCATGGGTTTTCTCCGGGTTCCCCAGTTTTCTCCCACATACCAAAAACATGTATTTAAGGTAAACTGGCTGCTTTAAATTGCCCCAATAGCCTGTGTGTGTGAGTGAGTGTGTGCCCAGCGACGGACTGGCACCCTGTCCTGGATGTATTTGCCCAGAGGTGAGACGTTTTCCCCTGGATGGGCATGAGGATTAAGCAGAAGATAAATGAATGAATGAACCAAAACTATTGTAGAAATATTTAAACAGATATTTAAACGCATGCAACAGAATTGAATGTCATCAGAGCACCTGTGAGCAGTGAGCCGTATATCGGTTGGCTAGCTGGGCTTAATACAATTTTTCACTACAATGTTAAAATAACATTTAACATTGGACCACTGCTTTTCTGGTTAGTGGCGCAATTACCACTAAAGAGTTTGTCTAAAAGATATATACAGTCATGTCAGACAGTCCTATTAAGAAGGCTATAAACTCACATTTGAAGGTGCCCTCCAAAAACTAAAGCATTAAAACTAAAAGTAAAAAGAACGCACTTTTGTGTAACAATGGTGTAATGCCTTGATTTGTAAAGTCACAACATGAGAATCTCCTCACTTTAGAAGTTATCAGTGATGTACCTTTTAGGAGGAAATCCAGCTTGGATCCGTATTGCTGTGTAGCGCTGGGCAATAGTCTCGTATCGCAGTCCAGGCCAACCCCCATGAGGCACATTAGGATTTTCCTGTTGCTCTGTATTGTCCACGGTTTTGGGCTCTTCCTCAGCATCATTGGAACTGTTTCCCACCTCAGTCATGTTTGACTCGTGCAGCCGCCTTGTCGAAAATGTGCCCCACCAGCTGGCCTAAGCCCGCCTGCTCTCAGCTCAGGGCTAATGCAAATGTTAAAGCTTGTGAATCCTATTCAAATCAGTCCAGCAGTGTGGTTCAAATTCAGTCCTTGTAAGTGACACAATACAGAAAAATACGTTTAAACGTATCGATCACAACTAATGCAGCACAAAACAAGAAGGGACCAGAGCCTAAAAGTCCAGAGCAGTCCAGTATTTACTCATGACCCATTTCTCCAGTTTGCTGAGGGAAGCAGCTTGTTGTCCCAGGAAGCTCTCGGAGGATCAGCTGTTTGTTTGGAGACGAAGGACTTGCTCTGGAGACAGTCCCAGCTTAACGGCCCTCAGGCTTCTGGGTGTAACACGGTGGACGCAGAGAAGGCAGAGACAGTAAACAGAGAGCGCAGGAAAGAGTGAAGTGTTATGTCTCGCTCAGTGCTCTGCCTCCGTTTCCCAGGCTCAGGTTGGTTTTGTCAGGAGTGCACGTCATTCTTACAAATGGTATGTGCACATGTCTAAAGCCCTGTGGGCAGGAGATGCACCTCTTAAAAGCTTAGTTCACTGAACGACATTTCAGCTACATGGTTAAAATATAGGACTTAAAATGTATCCGGGACAAAAATTCAGTACACCATTTTTAAATCATAAATTAGAAAGGACAGTAAGGACAGTGCTTCATAACAGACCCACCTGCTAAGCCGCTGTAATTCCTTTAAGTACTACATAACATTACATTTCGATTTTGTTATCAAGCAGACGCTTTTATCCAAAGTGACTTCCAAGTATCTCAACTTGTTTGGGGCAGAATACAGGGGTGATGCAGCACCCTGGAGCAATGAGGGTTAAGGGACTTGATCAAGGACCCACATTGTTAACTTCAGTGGAGCTGGGATTTAAACCCCCAACCTTCTGATTGATAATCCAACACCCTTCTCTACCTAGTGGTGGGATGCTGTACTTTCTGCTGCTATTAACAGTTCTTATATACGCCTATATGTTGCATGCTACTCTTTATACTTGTATATGAATTGTATGTTTTGTACATCTAAGTTCTTATACCTTCTTTTAAAGATAATATATTCATTTCCAGAACAGTATGAAATAAATGTGGGGACGATTTGTCGAGGCCATTTGTATTTTTATTGCCCACATTTTACCCTGCTCTCCCAATTAAGCTCATCTGCAGGTGACAGGACTCAAGGACCCTAAGCACTGTAGTCATGGAAAATCCTCTTAGCTTCCTAAAGAGGCTGCCACTGCTCTACAGCCCAGTCAATTTAAAGAAGTGAACAAAGACGACCTGAAATTCTGGCATCATACGCACCAGTAACTTTCAATGCAACGTCTATTATGCATTTCACTCATATATATGAACAAATCTATACTGTACTGCCCCTTTCCAGAAATCTTACATGAACTTTCAGTCGTTTGTGCTTAAATACACATAACATTTACTCTTATACCATCTGAAGATTTACTTATACAGAACAAGGAACACAAATTGGCAATCCAAATGAACCACATAACCCCTGGGCAAACTGGCCTTGTTTCATATTTTCTTGGGTTTGTCCCCATGTTGTAACATGTAATCTATTGAATTGTGGTTTTTTTCTTGTTTGTTCATGGGTTCTTGTTTTATAGATGTATCTGTTCCACACCCTTGCTTTAATAGTGTATTGTTACAGTTTGTATAGGTTCGCCATTTTTGGTTTTACTGCGTCCAGTAAAACACGAGTAATAACAGACTTCCAAATGAAAACGGTGAACCAAAATTCACATGGACTGCTTTTGTTTTTTTGGCCTCAATCTATTTCATAAGGTTTTAAAGCAGTCAGTCGCTGTAAATAATAAAATAGTCAGAAGATCTAGAATCTCTGTGTCGCCACAAAAAAATGGGTCAAGGTTAGTGTGCAACAGCAGGTGCTTAATGTTCAGCATAGTTATGAAAGTACCAAACATTGGTTTTGGGACAGGTACAAAACACAATGTGCTGCAGGTACACAAGAACGGCTCGTTCTAGGGTTTATTTCTGGGGTTACGCACACTAACACACACCCATATAAGTACACACACGCCCACACAAAGAACAGAACAATATGAATGCAATGATCGCCCTGTCCTGGGTGTATCTGCCAAACGCCCGAAATGCTGTCCCCTGAAGGGGCACGGGAAATCCCCTTCGTGACACTAATATAGGATTTAGCAGAAGATGGATGGATGTAGATCACGATTATGTATTGTATTTAATCTGTATAAAATGTACACGACACGGTGGCATGTTTGTCTCTCAGCGCTGGGGGTTTCCGGTTCGAATCCTGATCTGGGTGGAGTTTCCAACAACAACATGCATTCCAGGTAAATGGAATGCTCTAAATTGCCCTGTATAGTGTGTGGATGTGTGAATGAGTGTGTGCCCAGCGATAGATTGGCATCCTTTGCTGGGTGTATCTGCCCAGTGCCCGAGATGTTCTCCCCTGGATGGCCATGGGGCACACCACCGCGAACCTAATAGAGGAATAAGCGGAAGATAATTGATGGATGGTTAAAAACTGAAAAATTTATAGTAACCAGAATCAAACTTACAAAATGATCATCGTATTTAAAAGTCAGATTTAAAAAAATATAAAGAGAGCAAACGAGCAAGAGAGAGAAAATATTAATGTAGGTGCCGCCATTTAAAAAGGAAATACATTTTTGTCCGATTCATCCGGATTAAAAGTGAATTCGAATCTTATATTTTAAGTGTGTAATTTACTGAAAATTAAAGGTATTAATTACCAATGAATTTTAAGTAAAAGAGGTTTTCACTTATACACTTTTAATTTAAATGAAAATATTTTATAGGTACCTTTTTGTGTTATGACGTTCAGATACCTTTTATTCAATTTTGTAACATTGAATAGTTCAACTTTTAGCATTGAGTAGTAGTGCCTGCCTGAATTACAACAATTTGCATAAGTAAATAAGTAAAGCAAAATTTACTGCAGCTGGCCTGAGCTAGTGAAGATTTATTGAACCTAACACATTAAAAAATAATTAGAGTTCAAATAAACAGAGACAAAGTTAAAATCATAGCACCAAGTTTATATGGTAAAGAAATTCAATATGTAATTGATATAGTATGAAGGGTTAATTCTCTGTTTGTCAATTTATATAAAAGTGTAGCTTTATGTCCACTTTCAGAGTTTAGGAGTTAAACAGTGTTTGCAATTACTGATTTTTGTTTAGAAGATGGTTTTGCATAACACACACATGCACACAATTCTTAAAAGGTCTGATTGGACAGAATAAGGAAATTCTTCAATTCTAGGACAGAATCTACCCTTCACGAGGTTTTTATCAAGATAATAAGGCGCATGTGAAAATCCTTGAATTTAAAGATTGTAAACAATGGCCACATGATGCTCACCCACTGACAGCAGCCAGAGGAAATTATAGTCCAGGCAATACAAACTTATTTAACAGAGTTTACATAGTAAGGAAAATAGAATTGTATTAGGTTTTTATTAAATGAATGTGATTATAAATACACTGCTCAATAAAACTTCTGTGAAATAAAAGCTGTCCACTTAGTGTGCAACACTAATTGTGAATCGGTTTTACTTGCTGTTGTGCAAATGGAACAGACAACAAGTAGAAATGAGAGGCACTTAGCAAGACCCCCCTATAAAGGAGTGCTTCTGCAGGTGGTGAACACAGACCCTTTCTCTGTTCTCATCCTTTCTGGCTGATGTTTTCATCACTTTTACATTGTTTTGCAAACCTCAATGGAATAATAATTTTAATTCATTAAGATCTAGGATGTGTGATTTTAGTGTTCTCTTCATTTTTGAGCAGTGTATTTACACACCCAAGTTTAGGTGTGTTCAAACATTTTGAAAGAATGGCCAAATTTGATAACGTTAAGATGCCTAGGGGCCAATACTTCCTTCTGAAATGTTAACACACAATTATCTTTTTAAATTTTTTTCTCCAAACAGCAGTGTAACCAAATATAAGGCACTCACTCAGGTGTGAACAACTCTAAAGACACAATCCTTTCAGATTTGAAGTGTCCGGGAACATTGCAAACATTGAATAGAATACTTTACATTTAAGAAATTTAAATGTTGGGTCAAGTAGCTTCTCAGTCACGGTCCTGTATGAAAAAAAAAAACAGTATTTGTGCAATCTTAAAAGTGTTTGTTTTTCCTAAATAAAATAATGTTATTTTATTTTAAGAAATCTTAACCATATAAATGTACTTATTTTTTTTAATTGATTTTTCTTACTTTTTTTTTCCTCATAGATTTGATTTTGCTTTATCGCCGGTTAATGATAAATAATGAAAAGCCGCTCTTCTGCATCTGAACATCTGACAATATGTCCTCAATTCGATAGGCCAGACAGATTACTATTAGAATTAGATTACTTTTTATGATTTATTCATTCTGACACCCCAGAAATAACACATTATTTTGGGATCAACTAACTCATTGGCTTTTGTGTAAATATTAAGAGCATTCTGATGATGTCATTCTCAACCAACGGGGGGTGTGATGAATGGAGGTCTCACTGTTCATGATAAAAACGGCATATCTTTATGCTGCAATCAGGCTATTTATAGTCCTGTGTTTAAATCCTTAGGCGTCCCGAGAGTGCCGGAGCTGCTGTTGCTATTATTCATAATCTATAAACAGTAGTAGGTAAATGAGGTTCAAATGTGTTGTGCACAGAAGTTCAATAAATTTTTTTTGAATTATTGAACAGAACTTTATAACACACTGTGTAATATCACTCAGACTAAACTAATAGAGTGCCGAGCTGAAGAGCTGCTGGTAGAGCTGGAGCTGCTGCAGCGTGAGAGATGGCTGAAAGTTCTGCAGGACCTTCAAAAAGTGTTTCTGCTGCACCGCCGTAACATCCATCCCCTCCTCCTGAAGAGCTAGGAGAGCTGCCTACACACACACACACACACACACACACACACACACACACACACACACACACACTGTATTAGTTAGAACTTCACTGTTGTAATTCATTCAGTATCTTTCACAATCCTCTACTAGGGTCGCAGGGTGAGGGCGCTGGGAAGATACATGCAGGACAGTATCCATCGCTGGAAACACGAACACACACACACACACACACACACACACACACACACACACACAGGCAACTTAGAGCAGCCAAATCACCCTAAATCCATGTTGTTGGATTGTGGGAGGAAACCCACACGGACATGGGAAGAGCATGAAAACGCCACCCACACTGCAATTCGAACCTGCACCTGCTAAGAGGAGAATGTGCTAACCACTGAGCCACCATGCCACGTCCCAGTTTATTACTATAAATGTTAAAAGAATTACCTCTTTGCAAAGACTCTCCAGATCTGCACCAGAGAAAAGATGTGTTCGGGTTGCCAGATCCTCCAAACACACTTCAGAGTGCAGCGGCATTTTCTCTGTGTGGAGCTGTAAGATGGCGAGGCGTGCCTAAGCATGCGCACACACACACACACACACACACACACACACACACACACACACACACACACACACACACACACACACACCGTGTGATTGACCTGTGTGCCAGGTGTGCATGTAGATAACCAGTTTCGTATGGAGGAGATGATTAAGATTTACCTGGAGATCAGGTGGAGGAACATACAGAATGTGGTCCAGTCGTCCCGGGCGGAGCAGTGCGCTGTCCAACATGTCAGGTCGATTAGTGGCAGCAACAATCATCACATCCTGATTGCACATTTCCTGTAGCTCCATCTGCACATACACACACAGGATTAAACATGGAGAACCATGTGGTTGCGTGTATTCTAAAACTGAACTTCACCTGTCGTTGCCGCAGTGACTGTTTGTCGTCTTGTCTGTTCGGATTGGCTGTTTTGGACCCTCTTCTCTCGGTGGTCTTAAAGCCCACACCGTCCAACTCATTCAGAAGCACAGATAAAACCTGAGCCTGAACACTGCTACCACAACAACCACCTCCTGCTGCATCGCCACGCGATCCTACCAAGCTGTCGATTTCATCAAGAAACACAATGGAGGGAGAACATGCACGTGCCTGGCGGAAAAGCTGCAAGAGGAAAGAGGGAAACAGAATTACACTGAGAAGAACATGCCATTTCACAGCTCTGCATCCTCACTACCTGCTGAGTTTGACTTTATCTGATCGTTAGAGCTTTATGAGGTCCATGAAAGTAGACCAGGGTAACAGTTTTATACAAGGGTTAAATAATCCGATGTGTCATGGTGTCATAATTCCGCTTTTTAAATCTGATTGACTGAGCCATTGAAGAGTGAGTAAAAAGAAAAAAAGGAATTCAATAAACCCTAGGTGACCAAGTGTTATTAATTATTATGAATAAATCACAGGAAAAAGGTGTAACTGTACTCCCTAACAACACCTCTTTACTGTGATTTATTTACAATAATGCCACGCCCTATCATACCGCATTGCTTTATGATGCCGCACTGTTTAAATACTCAAGGTCTGTGCGTTACCTGTGCTAGTGCTTTCTCGGAGTCCCCTATGTAGGCAGAGTAGATTTCCGCTCCACTCAGACTGAGGAAGCTGCAGTGCGCAGATGAGGCTGCTGCTTTTACCAGCGTGGTCTTAGCACAACCTGGGGGTCCAAACAGCAGAACCCCTCGCGCTCGGCTTACCCCCATCCTCACAAACGCCTCGGGGAACTTCATCGGCCATTCTACAGTCTATACACATACACACATTTTATGTACGGTTTAAAGTGAACATAAGGGTGGTCCACAAAAAAAGCAGCCTGCCTTGTATGTCCAGGTTATACAAGATTTTTGTTGTAAAGTATTTAGTTGATTTCCCATCATGCCCTCTCACTGCAATGTGTTTCACCTGTTTAAGTTTCAGCTTGACCTCCTCCAGTCCTCCGATTCTGTCCCAACTCATTGGTTTGAACTCGGCCACACCCACACTGCTTCTGAGACATGAAGGAGGAACCAATCGCAATGCCTCAAGGAAATGTTCTTCTGTGACCATACCGACCTGGGTTTCCGATTGGCTGAGATCATTAGCTCTGCCCTATGAAATAAAATATAGTTTTTTTTACACAAAGCCAATCAATATTTTTCATACACACACACACACACACGCACACACACACGCACACTTACACACACACGCACGCACACACACGCACGCACACCTGAGCAGTGTGCAGTATAGCTCTCAGTGCTGCTTCTCTCCTCAGTGCACTCAGATCTGCTCCCACATATCCAGCGGTTTTCTCTGCGATGGCGTGCAGATCCACATTTTGGGCAAGAGGTAGACCTCTACACACACACTGCAGGATCTTGTACCTCTGCTGCATTGTGGGTACCCCCATCACGATCTAAACACAAACACACACCACTTTTATTATTTTAAATTTACAAGGTCATCCACATACTTTAAACACAATTTTTAGGTTGATACCTCTCTGTCGAAGCGACCCGGTCTCCTGAGGGCAGGGTCTAGCGCATCTGGCCTGTTGGTGGCACCAACGATGACAAATCCTTCCTGACTTTGGATCCCATCCATCAAAGTGAGCAGCTGTGCGACCAGCCGGTTTTCCGGCGCCCCCCCCGTCGGGCTCCGTCTGGGACACAGGGTGTCGATCTCATCTATGAACAGAACGCATGCTTCCTCTTGGGCCACCCTCGCTGCCTGTGTAAACGCCGCCCGCAGGTTCTCCTCACTCTCCCCAGGTCGAGAGCCCACCACCACAGGACCGCTAACAGTCACGAGTGCAGCACCAACTTCCTGGGCCACGCTGCGCACCACCTGCGTCTTTCCTACACCCGGTGGCCCCACCAGGAGTGCCCCTCGGCTCAGGGCTCCCCCCAGAATCCGCGTGCTGTTTGGATAGTGCAGTGGCAGCATGATCATCTCCTTCAGTGTGGCCCGGACCTCATCTAATCCGCCTAGAGGTACCATTGGGGCAATGTGAGCCCCCCGTCGCCAGGACTCAACGGTCTGCACAGCGACAACATCCACCTGCGTATCAGATACCACCTGCCCTGCTTTGTGAGAACCTGAATCGACACTCTGCACCTCTAAATACTGAATGGCGGTTCCTGCGTGTGAAACGTTCAGCAGGTGCTTAACGTGCACGTGCATCCCCCGAATCAGGTCTCCTGCCAGGTCCTGCACGGCCTGCGGGGACAGAGTGCGTCTGTACTCCTCACGCCGCACCACGGCCTTCAGACGCAGATGCTTCAGCCCGGTGACCTTTAAAGGTCTGATCTGCGCCACAGCGACGCTCCGACGTATGAGTGAGCCCAGGTCCAGGTGGGGTGTGGCGCACGCAGCGTCTAACTGCAGATACGCATCTGAGAGGTCAGTGCGAGGCCAGGAGGTACAGAGACAGGACGACCCGCCCGGCAGCTGGACCAGCACCGGAGAACCCAGCCGAAGCCCCAGCTCCGTCATCACCGCCACCCCGAGGCGACATCGCTGAGTACCGACATCCAGGGGGTCCGGGGGGAGCAGCAGCAGGTCGTCCACCATGTCTCCTAAAAAAAATGAAAAAAAAAAAATTATTTTCTAAAAAATAAATATCTCTGAATTTCGTGTTTGTCGACGTCTCAGTTTCTGTCGGTTGCTTCGGATTTAATTCGGCGTAATGATGTGACGTGGACACGTCTCATTGTCCCTGTTAAGTTTCTCTTGCAAAGTGAACGTGAAGTTAATGCTGTTACTTTAGCACCATCATGGGACCAAAAAATGTTTGCAGCTCCAGGAGCACATCAAAGAAAAATAGCAAAAATCCTATTGAGTTGAAGAAGAAAATAATTCCTTAACACCAGAGCGCCATTTAGATCGCTGAAATCAGCCACGTGTGTGCACAGACAGAAGATAAGAGAAAAAGGAGGCACTAAAGACGTTAATGTGCTTACAAACCAGAGAGTGAAGATGTGGAAACATTATTATTAATTTACAAACAGATGGCGAGAAATGTTAAACTTTTATATTCATTTTAATAAAAGAATATAAAAAAGTGTATATGTCATTTCTTTTTCTGTTTCAAGTATTCTTTTCATTATTAGACTATAAAAATAATTTAATGCTCATCTGATTTTTTACTCGAGCCGCACTGTGGCTTAGTGGTTAGCATGTTCGTCTTTTAATATTCCCAAATATTTTATATATTTCATATCTAACATGCTACTATGTAAATATTTCATATTGATATAGTGCCATGTTTATTATATAGCATTGTTGTACACCTATATATTATCCTATAGTCTATATTTATATCTTATTTCTACATTTCTAAATCTAGGTTTTAATTTAATTGTGGTCCTTGAACCACAATTTCATCTTTGTCCCATGTATCACATCCAATCAAAATTATTATAAAGTCTCCTTTAATCATTGAATCCCAAAAAAGGGGTGGAGTTTCAATGTTCTACCCGTGTCTGTGTGAGTTTCCTCCAGGTTCTCTGGTTTCCTCCCACGGTCCAAAAATAGTCTGTGTGTGTGTGTGTGTACCTCAGCGATAGGTTGGTGCCCTGTCCTGGGTGTATCTGCCCAGCACCCAAGACGATTTCCCCTGGATGAGCAGGGCAAACCCCACCGTGACCCTGGTAGAGGGTTACACGAAAGACAATGAATGGATGATATTCTACTTGTCTTTTATTTGGGGTGGGGGGGAAAATGAACAGGAGATGCACAAGTCAGACAGCATAGTATTGTAGTTGTTATGGTAACCACCTTCTCTTTGAAATATTGATTTTCATTAGTTGAGGACGAGTTTCTTAAAGCAATTGCTCTTAAATTTAATGTATGTATAAATGTGTTTAAAAAGCTTTTTTTAAATGCATTTGTTCAGTTTGTATTCTATAAAAGTGGGTTAGGACTTATTGACCATGAGACCTGCTCAGATCCTCTGCTCCTGATTGCTCCTTAGGGTCTCTCAGAGAAGTTTTGTGAGTGGGTTTATTTAACTTATTAAAGCACTCTATACTGAAATTTATCCCCATGGCTCACAGTAAGAAGTTTCAGGGTCTGATTCTCAAGCAGGACACATAAACAGTAAACACAAACCTAGCACATTCACAAAATACTTTACAGTAGTATTTAATTAAAATCTTTGACACTTTAATAAATCAAATTTACAGATTTATATTTAACTTTAACATCGTATTTCAGAAGATGGTCACAAACATGTGATTTATTTCAGCCATAACAGCAATTCTAAGATAAAGCCATCAAAGATTATTATATTATCATTATTGGAAACAAATTAATAAACCAGTAACCATAAAAGCAGTTTGGATATTTAAACTCCCCTTCCTGAATCCACATTAATAATGTAAATCTTTAATGCAGTAAATAATAAATATTGAAAAAAGTTTAAAGCTCACTCTGGATGTTTTCTGGATTCGGATTTTATTTCTTTCGAATTTTTGACTCTGAAGTTAAAACGGTTAACATTTCCCACCTGTTTAGCAACAAGTTCCGCCCTCCTGCATCCGATTAGCTAATACGGCCAAATATTGTCGAATCAGAATACAGTATTTTTACAGTGACGCCGCGATTGGTTTATTTCTATCTAATCCCAGCAGCAGCTCGCAAAACGACTAAAAACAGGTGTAAAATAAAAAAAACATTTCTTCTACGGTTTAAACAGAACAGCAGATTAGATATGACTGACGCCATGTGGTCTGTCTGAGTCACAGCAGGAAGCGTGGGCAACAAGCACACATAAACTGCCCGCAACATTGATCACTAGAGCGCAGTGAACGAGTCGGAGTTTGGAAATATCCATAGATTGTCCTGAAGGTCAGAGTCAGTGCCTTGTACTTGTACAGAAACATAGATTCAAGGTGAATTGAATGCTCTACATTTCCCCTTATTGTGTGTGTGTGTGTGTGTGTGTGTGTGTGTGTGTGTGTGTGTGTGTGTGTGTGTGAGTATCTGTCCAGCACCTGAGACGTTTACTTCCAGTTTGAGCATTAAGCAAAAGATACCGAGTGAATGAATAGCATTTAGTGTAAAACCAGTCAGAATAGTTAATAAAACTGTAACGGTGATGTTGAAGTTGTGTGTTGCTCTGTACACTGTGTCCAGCAGGTGGCAGCATTGTATCAGTAATGAGTTTTAATTACATATCATCTGAGGTCATGCTTCGCAGGCTATTAAATACCGAATAAATAATCCGATATTCAGATTACAGACAGATCCGAATTTCACACAGACTCAATGCTCTTTGTGCCAGTCTGCTCCCATTTCAAATCTTTTTTTTTGCTTTATGTCTGTAATCTGAGATTCTGAGGCTTTTTAGCTCAACTCTTATATGTAACTGGAAATAAAGTCAGGATATCTATGCAAGAGCTTGTGGGCAGAGTTTTGGAAATGTTGTATTTGTTTTTTTGTCTTTATGTGCAGTCCTGCCATACTGAGAACGTCCTCTACTGTACTTTACTGTCTCTTTGCTGCTGTTGCTGCTGCTGTTTAACGTCCCTGTGGAACTGTTGGTTCCTGGGTTTTCTTTAACTTAGAATCTGAACTTAAGCAACATTATAGAGAGATTTGGTGGGTTCCAGGGTACCTAGACTTAGGGTTACATTAAATATAATTTAGCAGTTCAGTACATACTGACAACTAAATAGAAACCTGCACTGACATGAGTTTGTGAGGATTTGGAACGGCTTTAGGACATTTAATCTTTTATATAGAATAAAAAATCACAAGATTTAAATATTTTGCCTAAATAAATGAAAACAAAAACTTCTTAATCAACAGATACTAAATATTAAGAACTATCAGAATCAGAATACTTTATTTATTACTTTATTTATTTATACTTTATTTATTAATAAAAACAGATTTAAGTTGACGGTTACAAGTAAGACTACATGCAAAAATACAAAATATATACCAGTAACATAATAGGTAAGTGTTCGCGGTAAGTTCCATTCATGTCTATTAAAATTAAGATTGACTAAAACGTATTGCACATTAAAATCTTAAAATATTCATTCATTCATTCATTATCTTTCGCCTTTTCCTTTATGAGGGTCGCGCCGTGGGGGGGGGGGGTTCCCCATGCCCATCCAGGGGAGAACGTCTCGGGCGCTGGGCAGATACACCCAGGACA
>JAOUQT010321541.1:0-14125 GCA_025769995.1 Xyliphius kryptos | reverse complement strand
TTCAGTGGACCTGGGATTTGAACCCCCAACCTTCTGATTGATAGCCCAACACCCTAACCACTGAGCTACCACTCCCTGATATGTATCTATTATTGTTTTAGATACATTTAGAAAATGAAACAGTAGTTAATTTTTAAATATATTTTATATCCTGTCATACATTAGCTTTTAAATTCTATATTTTAAAAATTGCTTGCACTTATTCATATATGTGAGATATTTGGGAAATAGAAACGTTAAATATAATGTAATGTTAAAAATAAGACAATATAATAATCTGTTATTAATTGTATAATGCTACTTTTTCTAAGGCGTATGTCATGACATTTCTCCTTTGCAGCTATAACAGCTCCACCTTTCTGAGAAGGCTTTCTACACAATTTTAGTGTTTCGAGGTTGGACATTGATGTTGATAAAAGTGTGAGACATTATTCTCAAATAAAAAATGGCCTTCCTCACAAAGTAGAGAGCATAGAGTTGTTAAAATGCATGGACAGGTGTTTGATTTTATAAACCTCTGGCAATGGGATTAAGTGATGAGGATGGGTGTCCCATGCTTTTTCATACAGTGTGTAATGTTAGGATTTGTTTTAATGAGTTTGTGTGTAAAATCAAGCACCAGCTCATGTAATTTAAACTACTATGTACTTCCAACTTTGTGGAAATAGTTTGCAGAATACTATTGTTCATTTCAGCATGACTGTACCTCAACACCCACAACACATGGTTGGGTAAGTTTAGTGTAGAGAAATTTAACCAGCCCTCAGAGACCTGACCTCAGCACCATACAATACTTTTGCAATGAACTAGAACAGAGATTGTGAGCCAGGCGCTCTTATCCAACATCGCTGTCTGACCTCACAATTGCTCGTCTGCGTAAAAACACCTCAAAACATTACAGGCACAAAATACTGTTGTAAGCCAATTCCAAATAACAGAAATTGTTATGGATTCAATGGGAATTTTAAAAAAAAGCTTTAATGTGTAAGTGTCCTAATAATTGTGTAAATTTATAACTACAAGTGCATTACCTGCTTATAATGGAATGCAACCATGAAAGACTTTTTTTTTTTCCATCAGCTAAACTACACCCATTTATTTGAACTGTTTTGTTTTCTGGTAAATATTGCAGAAAAGCACAAAAAGAATCATTTTTACAAGATGTTTCCTGGTTTAGTTTAAGTACAGTGACATTTTTGCTGTTGTTCCCTGAAAATGTTGATTGGCACCAAGCCACTAATTGTGGTAGAAATTGTGTTTTCCTTGGAAAAGCCACATAATTTCTTTTTTATACAGCATTTATCCAATTTTATCTTAATGCCAGTTTTGACTGTGCAAATAATTCTTCTGTTTTATATTTAAAATCTTTAAATGCAGCGTATTTCAGTTTTTGAACCTAAAACAATTTACTTTATCCACCTTTTGTTACATACAGTTGTCGATGTTCATATATCCATGTCAATAGAGGTTTTGACACGTTTTACAGGTTTACAAGATTAAACTTTACTTAAATCACATTTTGATTTAATTCACTGAAATCACATTACTCACATTTTGTGATATCTCTGGGTGTTAAGTCAATCAGCATGTTCTCCATAGTGAATCTATAAAATATTTAGGAACTTAAATTCCTTAAAAAAAAAATAAATCATACAATAAACAATTTGCTATTCATTGTGTGAATGCCACTTTGCCTAATGTGCTATATTAACTAAAATAATGGGAGAGACCAGGAGGTTTCATGACAACATATTTAGATTTTCCCTTTGCAGCTATAACAGATCCCTCGGTTCTGTGAATGCTTTTAGAGTGTCTGTAAAAGATTTTGCCCTTTAGTCCATTTGTACAGTCAGACAATAATAATATTGTTTGCAATCTCAGTATTTGTTCATTTTAAAGATGATGGGACAGAATTATGTTTAGGGATTGATGTGGATCAATCAAGAAAGAAAATCACATTCCACAAACTGTTTTCACAAAGAAGGAAGCATAATAAAACAATTATTTAAATTGTATGATTAAGTGATTGATTTTAAACACTGAGGGAAAGAAAGCAGGGACTCAGTACACATTCTCTGTATTGGATATATTTTAGTTTTTTTGGTTATTCTGATCAGGCTAATGAGGGAACTGAAGTTTATCTCAGATAACTTATAGCTATAGACCACTTTATTTAACCAGGATTAAACTCATTGAGATTACAAACGTCAGTTGGTTGAGATACGACACTGTTGGCCCACTGCTGGCACTCGCAAACTGTGTTTTTGAGGTTGCCATCGTATGAAAACATTTATTTGGCAGAAAGGTCCTGAAACACTTTTGGTCCGTGTGGCAGATATATATGTTATTTACATGTTAGCCATAAGTGGTCCACATACAAAAGTCATAAGGCCCACTTTTTAAAACATCTCTTGTCCAAATCTGATAAAGATATCGGAGTGATACCTGCAATTTGTCAAGTGGACCAGATGAAAAGGAGGTGTATGGGCCAGAATACTTTTGCCATATGGAATCCCAGTGCTCGTATCGTGGAGAGGTCACCAGTCTATCCCAAAGTAGACAAAGGCCTATAGAAACACTAGCAAGTTCTGGACGGTAAGAAGAAACTAAAGTTACTGATTTTATTTTTTTACAGAAATAGAGAGAACATGCAAACTCCACACAGACAGGACCTTGCTGTAAGTAACCAGTGTCACCTCCAGACAGGACATTTTTACAACAGATTTGACAGTGAAGTCAAAACAAACTTTTAAATAATAAAGACTGTGATGTGCATCATGATATTACTTCATCAAAACTGAACAGCTGGATGTTTTACTGAGCAATTCCTCCTGTGAACCCCTAAGAGTTTAAGACTAAATATTTTTATCCCCCTTAACGGCATTTTGAGGAGTCGGGTATGAAGCACATGTAATATGCATTTATGCAAATGTATGAATTGGAATTATTCCTTGAATACATTTAAAGGCCAACATTTGCATACGAAGTCATAATTAAAGATTTAGAACTATGCTCCCCTCAGCATTCCCCCCGTACCTAATTCCTATCAGTAGATGTCTGTCAGAATGCTACTTTCCAGTTTAACATGCAATGAGAGTTCATTTTAGTGTAGACAGACAGTCAGACTTATATGAACTTAAATGGACCAGCGAGCAAAAAAGTTCTGAAGGAACCCACCATCACTGCCTAACCTTTCCTTCCTTTTCCCCAGCGGTGGGAGCGGCAGAAGCCTGATTAGTTTACAGTCGCGTCACACAACATAAAAAGGATTGTGATGAGAAAATAAGATCTAAGGCTCCAATGCTTGTTTCCGCTCCCCCACAAGTGCTCACTTGGGGGTATCAAATCATTTCAAAATCGGTTACACCTCTGTTTCCCCAATATCATGCAGACAACACACCTGCAGGAGATGTAATGCATCATACCCTTGTGTGTTATTAATCTAACAAAGCACTATCATAAATTGTATTTAGTATGATTAGAACATAAAAAGATCTATTGTAGATTAATTTAATATTCTCTGTTTAGTCATGAGTTCTGTTTATCATCATCATCTTGACTGCTTAATTCTCTAATGGGAGGGGGCGGGGTCTTCATGCCCATCCAAGGGGAGAACGTTTCAGGTTTCGGGCGCTGAGCAGATATCCCCAGCACAGGGTGCCAGTTCATCACTGGGAACACAGACACACACACATTATATAGGAGGGATTTAAAGCAGCCAGTTCACCTTGAATCAATGTCTTTGGACTGTGGGAGGAAATCTGAGAACGTGAAGAAAACCCACGCTCTTTACGGATAATGGTTGTGGCTTCTTTCAGCAGAATAGAGAACCCGATTAACAATATAAAACCTGTTCACAAATAATCCAGTACACAAAGTTCAGACTACGCTGACACATTTTTCAGATCTCGGTCTGAAGTCAGTCCCTTCTTATCATTTACAAGAAACTACAAGATCAGGCCTCGATGGGTCAGAACAATTCTAATAGCACAAGGGTGATTTTAATGCTATTGCTGGTACATAAGCCATTATAGGAATTAAAAGACCTCATTTTAACAACATTCTACTGATAAAATATTTATACGCTGTCTTTTGTAATTGTGTTACACTTTTTGTTTAAGCAAGTATAATGTGTTTTAATGGAAAGTTATCATTATAAGCAATGATAACCATCAATATTAATCATAATAACAGACATATAAATAATTTTTTAAATATCTGAGCCTCATGCTGGTCTGCTTTCAGCAGTTTCTCAGGTGATGCCATCTTCTTTAAACAAAATCCCATTTCAAAAACACAAAATGTCTTTTCTAGCCACAAAAACTGTCAGCTATCTGAGTTGGCACAGCTCGCTTTTGGCATCTTCCTCAGGCAAAAGAACTCCACCACAGGTGTGTTTTTGTTACACATGTACAGTTTTTTTTTTTTTTTAACAAAAACTGCTGAGATCTCGTTCTGGTGTTATAAAACTCTGAATCGGGTGTTTCTGACATATCAGAAATGTACTTACAGCTCTGTGATCATAAAGATATTTCCCTTGCAGGGCTGCAAACACCTGATAAAGCAGCCCGTTTTATTTGAGTTTGAATTAATATTATTTCACTTACATCACATTTTATTGGATTTCAAGCGGTTTCTGCCAAATTAAAGTCCAAGGAAAGTCACAGGCAACACCATGCTTCTTATAAAACAGTTTTTTTTGCATGAGGATTTAGTTTTACAAAAAGTATGAAGTGTATGCAGAGAAGCCACACTGTAACCCCAATATCCCCCCATCTGTGAAGTCCGGACCGTTTTATAATTGTGTCTCCCCTTCTTCAAAAAAGAAAACTGTAGATGTCCAATTAGAGACTGTGAGGTAAATTTAACCATTTATTTACTGAAGTGAAACATGATTTCATTTAATTTAAATCTACAGAACAAAAACATTTGCCTGTAAGTGTAACTTTGGATTAAGTGAGGAATAAGTAGTACGTGCTAGTGATTTTCAGACGGCAAGAAAAAAGCGTGGGAACACACACACACACACACACACACACACACACACACAAAGAGAGAGAGAAAGAGAAGCTGCGTATACACATGTCCAGAGGAATGTCTGTGGTCACAAGCCGGCTGCATAAATCATGCACCCGAAAGCAGTTCATGCTTCCTAAAGATCCAAACTCACACACAGCATCTGCTAATAGTTTTGATTTACTGGGGACCTGCTTAATATTAAAGCACTGAAACAACAGTCTGAAGTAGAGGGCAGTTAACAGTGTGTGCACCACACCTCTCTTTTAAACACATCCCACATTTCTGGATGTGATATATACACTACACCTGCAGCAATGCTTTGAAAATTAAGGTTTTGTGTTATTTCATTTGACATTTTTGCTTTACTAAACTAGACAATAATATATTTTTTTTCAAAGACTCTGCTGTTATCCCTGACTTCACCCTCAAGCTCATTTAAAGAACAACCTCTATGTTTATACATTTTTAAATCACTGAATGAATCAACTAATAGATTTTCTTAAATAAGCTAAACCATTTCTGGCATCTGTTTAATGCAGTTCCTTTAAACTTTATTCTGGACAGAGAAAAGAATTTAACAAGTATTTTTATGAGCCAATTTCAACAAAATCGGAATCTGTTTATTGCAGAGCTGCCATTCAGGAACCATTTTTTTCCCCAAAAGTCAGAGCAAGATTTAGAACCTGGTAGAAAAAGCACCAAACATGGACCCATGAATAATGTAATATGATTTAAAGTCAACTAGAACCTACACCTGGAGAATTTATTCAATAAAGAAAGTATTAACCCAACATTACCAGCTGTCAACTGATGAAGGATCTAATTCCTAGAAGCTTGTTATATGGCTTTAAGGAACTGTATTTTTAGACTTTATTTGTTTCTATATAAAAATAAAAACTGTGGAGATTTGTTGTGTTACAAAACAGCTAATTTATATGAATAAATGAGTTACATCCTGTTGTACATCTGCAGCTTCCTGCAAACCATTGGGTATGGGTTGTTAAAAAAACTGAAGTGGATGGGATGGGATTAGGGTTAGTCACCTAGTGGTAAAACGTATGTTTAATGCTTAATCAGTAATAATGAAATAATTAACAGTAATACGTTTTACCTGGGGTGACACGGTGGTGTAGTTTTCAGCATCTCCACATCTCAGTGCTGCAGATCATGATCCCAGTTCAAATCACACTGATCTGGGTGGAGTTTCCATGTTCTCCTCATGGCCATGTTAGTTTTCTCCAGGTTCTCGGATTTCCTTTCAAAGTAAAAACAAAACAAAACATGGATTTATGGTGAAATGGTTGCTCTACATTACAACCAGTGTGTGTGAGTGAGTGAGTGAGTGAGTGAGTGAGTGAGTGAGTGAGTGAGTGAGTGAAAGCCTAGTAATGGATTGGTGCTCTGTCCTGGGTGTATCTGCCCAGTTCCCAAAACATTCTCCCCTGGATTGGCAATGGGGAGCCCCCCTGGATTGGCAATGGGGAGCCCCCCTAGGACCCTTGTAGAAGATGAGGAAGAGGATTATGAGATGATGAAGTTGGACCTGCTGGTGCATCCGTGTAAATGACACAATAAAAGTTTCCCATACTTTTAAAACAATGTTTAGAACAAAAACAACAAATTTGATTTCTAATCACAATTATATTTCCCTTCACTCTTTAGTCTAAGTTACCTTACCATGTATAAATATATACTATCTATGTTATTTCCATTTTTTTTATCATTTAGAGCACACACTGTAATTACCCCCACATATTCTGAAAATATAATTTTTCTTTACCTCTGCCTACTTCCTCTGGGCCTCCCGACTTCCCACTCTGTCCTTTTGCTTCGTGATCCCAGTTGAACAAGGTGACATTAAAGGACAAGACATTTGGGACTGGGCCACTGCAGAAACAGAAACAGATGCGGTTAACACCAACCTGTAAAGCCACGCTCCACATTGGGTTGTTTTTGAAACACTGCCCAAGCATTTGGTTCCAATAGTTACAGTATGGGAAAAGCCTGTAATGTTTGTGATGCTGGTGCTCTGTATAGGCAGCATCAACGTCCCTTCCCACGCAATGCCTAATGATCGAAGTAGCAAAAAGAAGAAGAGGAAAGGACATGTAGCACTTGGAAACAGTAATCAGTTTGTTAATGGACTCCTAAATCAAAGGTGCTTTGAATTTAACTGGTGTCTCAATGCTTGTGTGTGTGTGTGTGTGTGTGTGTGTGTGTGTGTGTGGACTAGCGAAAAATTTTAAGTTGAAATTCTTGCTTTATCAGCATAGTTGAGTCCCCCGTGTCACATTTCTGATCTGGACTGCAGGACACTTTGGCACCTGGACTTTTTTTTTTACTACAGGGCCATGCTTATGTAATAATCATCCCTTTGGAATTATAAAGATTGATCTTGTATTTTTGTCAAAATGGAATTACTTTGTAATTTATTGTTACTCATTAAAATTTTCTTAACACTTTGTAAAATGTTTTAAAGTTGTATGCATTTTTGTCTTTATTTTTTTATCTTAAACCAACAATGTTTACATCCAAATTTAAACTAAATGTACAAGGTTATATTTGAGCCAACCAGAACTATTAGTACACACGAGAGAACCGGTCAGGTTTTGCTGCTTGTCGCATTGTTACACAGTGAGTTCAGTGAGAAGAAACTTTAGATTTTGCTCAGACATTTAGTTTAATGGTTCTCTAATGCTAACCAGCTAATGCAGACAGATAATGATAACATAAGGAAACAAGTATACAAAGCTAGACGGGAAAAGCTAACAGAGTGGAAAGCTAACAGAGTTACACGCACAGTTATCACATTTAAGAAGAAATTTGATTGGATTTTTTTTCTTCAGTTGAGACACTCATTGGCATATAGAGAACATGTAACATTCCCACAAAACCCACAGACAGTTAAAACAGTCAAGTCACAGGTGAGCTCCGATACATAACCTAGTTTCTATGCTCTATACCTCTTATTAACATATCTGTGTTTGATTGCAGCTCCGGTGTCACAAGGTGTTCTCCGTGTGGGCCATACACATCATGTATCTGCTTTGCTTTTATGTTGAAGACAAGTTCTATTGATTTTTTTATTTTACTTGTGCATGTGTTACAAATAAATAATGACCATGTAATCTTATTAACATTGAGTTTCAAAGTTCCACTGCAGGCTGGTCAGTAACAGCCACTAGGCTGATATGACTCAGAGGCTGTAAAATAATTCAACATTTTACATGCAAATTCACAAACTACTTTTTAATTCATTAATTAATTCAACTGTATTTTTTTTCTCTCAATTGTTGCCCATATGTGAAAGATTTTTTTTAAATGTTGCCAAAAATTTAAAAGCTTATACTGTGGTTATTTTAAAAAAAGCAATGTGTGAGATCAGTTTACAAGTTTCGCATCATTCCTAGAACTTCCTGGATTCAACTTCTAGGAAAAGTGAACATGGGGGTACTTTCTGTGTGGTGTGTGCATGTCCTCCATGTGCCCGCATGGATTTTCACCAAGGTGTGCCTGGTGTCCGCGTCCACATTCCAAAGACATGTCAAAGTACATACAAAATTGCCCTAGGTAATGGGGGAGTACATGTCAGGGCACTTTTAGTGTTGGTCTTAAAGTTTTATAGATAGAGGGGTTTCTTCAGGAGGGGCATCTGGTGCACAATTGTGCTGTGGCAACCTCCTAATGGGAAGGATTCACACACTGTAACATGAACCATGATCGTTTTTTATTAACAAAGAGACCAAACGCTGAAAACCAGGGTTAATCACGACCTGAAAAAACTGTACCGTACTTTTCATCCACAAGCTAAATAAATAATACTATTAAACTTCTACTGTGTTAAAATAAATAGCCCTCAATGAAAAATTATGTTGGAAGAAATTCCAATTAAATAATAAAAATAAGTCACGGCACCAAAGGCTGTGTGTGTGTGTGTAACACAAAGATGCACAAGTCTCAAAACACAAATGCTTTCAACAGAGCAGAAAAGTGAATTCTTATGAGAATCACAAAGCTGCTTTTCCTTCTGTCAGTTGGCAAGAATAAAAAAAGATGACGTTTTATTGGCTACTGTCCTACTTATCTCTTATGCCCTCAGTGCTTCAAACTTGGGTGGACTTTTCAGCTTACACAACAACACACACTGCTGACAACAGGCCAAATCAGAAAAGTGAGAACTTCCTGACCATTTCAAACGCCTGACATCCGGACACAACTTTCAAGAAGCAGACACAGAGTACCAGCTCACTTCTCCAGCTGGAGTCGTCTCAAAGTCTCAGAAATGCTTCCAGCAGCTGATTTCCCTGTCAGGACTAATGGGTGATGGTCCCTGTGGCAAAAGCAAAGAAATGTCTGCACCTGGCTCTACGGATACACTGCCTCCATCAACTTATACTTTGAAAAAGGTACTAGTTTTGTCTCACCTTAACAAATTACAGTTTTTCCTCATTATTTTTTTTTTCCTCATTTAAAAAAATAATAAAAAATTGTCCTCTGAATGATAAATTCAGCTCATTTCAGGGTTGCATTCATCTCCATCGTCTCTAAATGGCGGAATGTGTTGATTACAGCTTATTCTAAATGTTGACATTTTAATAAGTGCCCCTAAATGCCCCCTTTTTTTATAAATAGAGGTCAGAATTGTAAACCATTACTACCACCCATGTTATTAAGCCACTGCACTGATGTTTTTATTCTGATCTGTGCTTTTGAACCAAACAGTTCCAAACCAAACATAATAGGGAAATTCTCAGGGATTGACAACATTTCTGGTGGGAAAGTAATTTTTCAGATTTTTCAGCATTCAGTACTTTACGTGATTCTGCAGACACTTTCTTTCGAAACCTACATACTAACTTGGGTCATGACGGATCAATAGTACAGATGTTGGGCTGATAATACAAAAGGTTTGATCCAAGACCCTAAAGCTTCTGGATGGGCATGGGGAACCCTCCATGGTATCCAAAAATGCTGTAGTGAAATGGCTCCGCAGCATTATGTTGCCACCTCTATGCTTTACAGTTACCGTATAGAGCAGGACTATTACATGTTTTGCTACACATGCCTTAAGCTTTCTCAGAGGTAACCTATATATTATAACCTAACTAACAAATTATGATGTGGCGTGTAAGGTCACTAAGCATTATTTTTATAAACGACAAATAATGCTGACTGCATAAGTCCTGCTTCGCTTTAGTTAGTCTTTAGTGTCTTTAAGTGCAGCTTTGATTACATTCTATACATAAAAGCGTTATCTTTTTCCTTTATAAACTTTTGAAAACACTGATTTGGTGCATGTTCCAGCTAAATACAACTGTTGTCATGAACTTGTCAGACTATTTAGATTAGAAGAGTTAAACACTTGACAGTTCATGGGGCATTTCTCCAGTAAAAACAGTTTAAACTGTTCAGTCTCAAAGAAACAATTCTTAAATCCATCGACCAGTTCATAGGTTGGATTGTTGATGGAAATTGCTGCAGGCACAGGGAGGACATGAGGAAACCACACAGAAAAGAATTTAAGCCACCACACCAGGAAACAAAGACATGATCATCTTGTTGTGAGGCATCTATGCTAACGGAGGCACCCAAATGAAAAGTTTGGAACATTAGAAATACATTGGATTGTTGATGGAAATCGCTGCCGGCACAGGGAGGACATGCAAACTCCATACAGTTTAGAACTTTATCCACTCCACCGGGATACGAAGCCAGGAAGGTCGTAAGACAACAATGCTAACTGAGGCACCATCATGCCACCTAATAAAGTTGGAAATATTAAAAATGTCCCATTTTGCTCCTAAAACAACTATATGATATTAATTTGTTTAAAAATCAGTTAATATTTAATGAAAATTGACTAACAAGTTCCTCACAAAGGCTTATAACTTACTGTACCTTAAATAATAACCTTATAATGTGTATTGTATTTGGTAGCATTCTTGTCCCCTTAATTACCTGTAAATATACCCAAAAAATGTGACATTTCATAGGTTATTTCTCCAGAAGAACAATTTTAAACAGTTCAGTCTTAAAGAAACAACACAGCTAATCTTGAATTCACCTACCTGCTCAGATCTTGGATTGTGGATGGAAACCTCTGCAAGCACAAGCACATCATGCAAACTTCAGCCACCCCACCAGGAAAAAGATCCAGGACCCTCTTGCTGTGAGGCATCAACACTAACTGAGGTACCACCACGCCAATATGAAGAAATGAAAATAAAAGCATTATATGTTCATTCTAAAACAACTACATGATAATTAGTTTACAAATCAGTTCATTTTGAATGAATAGTGACTAATTTACAAGTTCCTGACAAAGCTTTATTACCTGCTGTATAATAAATTATATACCCAATAAGGGGGGCATGGTGGCTTACTGGTTAACAGGTCTGTCTCTTACTGCTGAGGATCCAGGTTCAAAGCCCTGTGACAGTTCATGGGGTGTTTCTGTAGTAAATTCAGTTTTAAACCTTTCAGTCTCAAAAAACAATTCAGCATCTTAAATTCATCTACCGGCTCATTTGTTGGATTGTTAATGAAAACCGCTGCAGGCACAGGGAGGACATCCTCCAAAAAGCCAGGATCCTCTAGTTGTGAGGCATCGATGCTAACAGAGGCACCCAAAAGACAAATTTGGAACATTAGAAATCCAAATACACATTATTAAAAATAAAAACATTTTGATTTCAACTACATGGTATTTAATTACTTTACAAATCAGTTAATATCTTTTTTTAAAAGTCACTAATTTACGTTGACATGTTTACATGTCTACTTTGCTTTGGCACGGTTTTCATCATGTAAGGACTTTTTATCCACCAAGGTGGGAGATAAAATAACCCTTGAGATTATCCAAAACCCCCAGACAAGCCCCATATCAATTGCAACACTTACTTTTGTTTGTTTTCATTGTGCCTGCGGATCCAAGGGAGCAATTTTCTTTAACGACATTGAACTACAGTCCTCCTGGAATTCATTAGAATAAGGGAGCAGACGGCCCCACCTCTTCTTAAGTCCAAAGCAGGAATCATCTAAACAAATACCCCAGGGCACGCCACAAAGCACAAAGCCCAAAATAATGCTCTGGGGTTAGCGGGAGGCGCTCATCAAAATGATACAAACAAACACAGCCAAATGAGGACGGATGGGATCAGATTCTATTATCTGCAGTGTACTTTACAGTGAGGGGAGATGAGGATTTAACCAGTTATTTTGGTCTCTTAAAAAAAAAAAAACACTACAAATTATTGAAATGATGTTGCACTTGCTTTTAGTAATTAATTTGTTACAGTAAGAAACAAAATAATATTTATAGCCATATGCAAAAAAACGGCACATCCTTGCTTTGTGGATTTACATTTAATGGAATATTACAGAACATCCTGTAAAGAAAATTTATTTAGTTATGACCTAGTTTTGTTTTTTTTTTGTTTTTTGTTTTTTTTGCAAATACACAATATGGACAAAAATGTGTATTATTATTATTCAGTTGCTACATGTATATGAAATTAAACAACTACAGCATGCTGCATGGAAACATCTTGAGTCCCTCTCTGTTTCAGCATGATTATGTCCAAGTGCACATTACAAGGTCCAGATTGGTACAATTGGATTTGGTGAGGAAGACCTGGACTCACCTGTACAGAATCCTGATCTTACACATAAACAAAAAGATTATGAACCAGGTTCTCGCATTCAATGGCATCGTCTGACCTGATATGCTCTACTGAACAAACGGATCAAAAAACCTACAGACACAAAGTCAAAAACTTGTATATACACTCCTAATTAAATCATTTGCAAGAATTTGCAGTTTACACTATTGGCTCTTAAGTAGGCAGCTGTTTACTGTATGGCACATAAAGGTCATTATCTTTAAAAAAAAAAATAATAATAATAAGCTCATAGCCTATAAAAACCAAAATCTGCACAAAAATTTGAATTCCATGTATTTTTCGATCAAGTATTTATACTGTTAGGTCCTGCTGATGGCAAAAGAAGCTCACAGACATTGTGGTAGAATTGTTGAGCTATATAAGCTCAGGCCTTTCACAACACCACTCACTCAATCAGTTTTTTATTGATCCTAAGGGCTATAGAACAAAAAAAGTCAAGTACTAGACCAAAAGAGAGAGAAAAAAAAAAAAATCACCAGCGCTGAGCCGCTGTATCACATTGGATATCTGTCAACACAAGGGACAGTCGCCCAACCAAATCAAGGCCGTTACTGGTGCTGACTGCAGCCCAATAACCATCATTACGGTATCTGCAAGAGAAGGGATCCAGAAACAAAAAACATATTCAAAGGCCACGTCTTTTTCAATGCCACCAAATTGCTCGTTTGGACTTAGCGAGGGTGCGCAAACATGGGGATTTCAAAGAAGTTGTATTCGCCGATGAGAAAAATTTTAACCTTGATATACCTGATGGTCTGATTTCGGATGGGGGGTGGGGGTGGGGGGGGGGATGTTAAGAATTGCAAATTCTGGCAATTTTAAGCTGGTCTTCGGTTAAAACTTTTATTATCATATTCCATTACAGTTTATATTTCTTTAAGTCCTGTAAAATAACCTATAAATGCAACTTAAAATAAATAAAAATGTTAAAAGTTAAACATTACTTTTCAACCATGCTTCAACTGTGGTTTGCCGGATATATGGCTTTGTAACCCGTTCCAGACTGATGGATCACAATTACTCTCTCTCAATTGTTTCAAATTTTTTTTTGGATCTCGGCATGATGTGTAGCTTTTAAGGATATTTTGGTGGACTTCACTGTAAGGCAGGTCCTAATTAAGTGATGTCTGGACGAAAAATAGGTGTGGCAATAATCAGGTCTGGGTGTGGCTAAAGACAATGTACTCAGGTGTGATAAACCACAGTTGTAGTAGGTTTTAACAAGGGAGGGGCAATCACTTTTTCCATGAAGGTTTGGATCTTTTTTTCCCTTAATAATAAACACCTCTATTTATAAATTCCATTTTGTATTTACTTGCGTTTACTTTGACTACTATTTAAAATGGTTTGATTTTCCGAAACATTAAAGTGTTTACAAATACAACTCATTCAAACAGCAGCATTATTTGGACTAGATACAGAAA
>JAOUQT010321528.1:0-14127 GCA_025769995.1 Xyliphius kryptos | reverse complement strand
GCACGTGTGCTCACTTCACCTGTGTGTGTGTATTTGTGTGTTTCACTGCACGGATGGGTTAAATGCAGAGGACCAAACTTGTGTAAACCTCATGATGATAACTTGTGTTTAATTTCTGTTAAGGTGCTTTACGACAAAGTTCCACTGAATTAAATTGAATTGGATTCAACTTCCGGAATTGAATTCCGCTAAGTACAATAAAGCTTAATGGGAAATGTATGACCCGCGACCCCGTGTGGATTAAGCGAAAGATGATGGATGGAAAGTGTATGAATGTAGTTTGAGAGAGTGGAATGAATTATTGAATAAATCATTTCTGTGGGTTAATGGAAAAGTTTATAGTGGAAAAGTATATAGTGATTTCTAAAGTTTTATATAGGGATTATATAGTGCTGGTCAAATCATTTCTGTATTTTGCCTTTCACAATACAGTATTTGCTTTTTAGCAGATTTGAATAGCCAGCATGTGCAAGGAAAATTTTTATAAGTGGCCCTTAGTTGTAGTTGTAGTTGTAGTACTTGAATTCATTCCCTCACTTTTCAACATGTATCAGAAAAATGAAGCAGCTGGATGACATTAATTCTGTAACAGCCGCAGCTCTGTAAATTACAAAATAGGGATGGGAGTGCAGGGAGATTTATTTTATACAAAAACACTAAACGACAAAGACAAAAAATATACAAAAACACAATCAGTGACAGACTAAGGTGAGGGACTAAGATGAGAAACACCTTAGGTGGCACGTGAGGAGAAGAATTATCTTACACTTAATCCACATGGAGTTAAATAATATTCGAACAGGCTGTACGAACAGGCCGCCAAAAGAATACAAACACGTACAGCACAAATCCACACACAATCACAATGAATGTGTGCTAAAACCCTTTTTCACCTTCGATTTAAACACAGACTAATTATAATGGAAATCGGGTGTGCGCCATTTACAGTGGCGCATGTCTTTGGAACGACCACACATTAAGACACACACCGCCGTGCACTCACATAGACGCACAGTCAGACACAGAGACAGACATACATACAGTGACAAGTCATAAACATGGCAAGTCACAGCCCCAGTGAAACCCCAGGGATTATTTTAGCCCCAGTCAATATATGGCAGCGCAGTGCCATATATACCAGTGTTAATGTGCTTATGTGAATATCGCAGCATTTAAGGACAATGAGTGTACTTGTGTTTGGGGAAGTTTCAACGTGTACTTGACAGTATAAAACATCTGTATACTGTATGCACAGTTTTCTGATTCAAAGTTTGGTTGATGATACTGTGGCATTCTCTTAGACAGGCTATTGTCATTTACAGCACTGAGCCTTTAAGTTTTTTATTACACAGCTGATCCAGTGAACACTTCTATGTGTAACAGTTTACTTTATTTACTGCAAGTACTTCTTGCTGTGTGTGTATTCTTCCGACTCAGATCATGATGTTAAAATGGACCATTTTTATTTTTGCAAGAAAGCATCAGATAATTAATTGGGTTTGTATCTCAAGTCAAGTCTATCTGGACAGGTTTTCAGATGGTGGTCACATGACCACAATCCATGCATTCTATATCCTACTGCGTGCAGACAACATACAGGCATACAGTGTTTCAGATACTGTATACCCAGTGAGGTTACCCTCAAAAAAGAAAGTAAGTAATATCACCCATTTAGATAATAGACATCCATGCCAATTGTAGAGGTCTTGGGTTACATTGAATGTAAGATAATCCCATTATTCAAAGCAAACTCAATTCTATTTGGTATTCAGTGCCATTTCAACCATTAGGATGCTCTAGACAAAAGCATTTCTGAAGATATAAGGATTCATTAGCCCACAAGTATGGAAGATCCTTTGCAAGTTTAATAAGAAAGCCTCATAATGCTCAGAAGTGGAAGGCTCACTAGACTCTTCAAATATCAAGAATCCCCAAATATCAAGAATTCTCTCAGTGACAGAGAATCCCGAGGTTATATACCAAGGTACAAACCAAGGTACAAACACTACAGGTACACCTTCAATGGGATTTCCATCATTGCGCAAATCACACCTAGGCGGAATTTAGCATAACCAGTACACACACTGGCAAGAAGTCGGATTAAATAACAAACGAAATAACAAACTATGACATTTTTTTATTCTCTAGTTTAATCTGAAACAGGATCAACCTCAAAAAAGAACTCTTCCACAGAAAGTATTTTATTAAGGTTAACTTGTTTATATAGTTCACTAGTTAATAAACAATAAATAAACTTTTCTTTGTTGTAAGCACTGGATGTATCTCTTATTATAATTATTAAAATAATATTTTATAAATCTGATTGAAATTAAGGATTAATTAATGTAAGAATACAGCTTGGTTAAAGTTGTCATTTTTGTGGACTGTTAGATAGATGTTACATTTAAAACTAATATTTTGCTCAACACACCTTTGATTACAAACATCCATTCATCCATCCATCTTCTACCACTTATCCGGTGATTACAAACGTCATTTGCTTTATGATCTTGTAACATTTTAGTCTAGAAATGAGTTAATGTGATGACTCGGGCTTGTACAAGATGCTAAAGTTGAACTGTTTAAAGAACAGGGCCCATCTCTTGACTACTCAAGATTTTTTTTTGTCTGTGAAAATGATAAAGGGATGGATAGTGAAAGTGATACATTTTTGCTACTTTGTTCGCACATAGCGGAATTGGTCCTCTGCATTTAACCCATCCGTGCAGTAAAACACACAGATACACACACACTGGTGAAGTGAGCACACGTGCCCAGAGCAGTGAGCAGCCATCACAGCGCCCAGGGAGCAACTGGAGATTAGGTGCCTTGACTTCAGCCATAACTTGTCGCTACTTGGAATCGAACCAGAGACCTTCTGGGACCAATGCCTCCTTTCCTCCAGGGCTAGTTTAACAGCTGGGAGCTCATGATCTCCCACATTATAGTTCCTCTCGGGCATAGACAATTTTTGGGAGAGGAATGCGATGACCCCTACTCCAGTGTTAGATGCATTCACTTCAGCACAGAAAGGTAGTTCTGGATCGGGCTGTTTGAGGATTGGCTTTGTGCTGAAGTGCACTTAATAATAACGCTTGATGGATTTGCGCCTTGTCTGCTACCTCCATGGTAGACGGGTCAAACTGTAATGACCCATGCACATACTGAAGTGGAAACAAATGCCATTATTTACTTTGTGCACACAAAAATAAGGAAGTGTTGGGAATAAACAAAACAGAACTGGGGAAAACTACAAAACAAGATGGCAGACTGCAATGCTGAGAAGCTCTCTCTGAAAAACATGAACAAAAAACAAAGTATCATCACAAGCAATAAACAGATAGTAAATAACACACTTGATCATGAACCATAACCATGAAAACATGGCACTAACTAAGTTAAGTTAATATAATACTATGTAAGCTATGGAAAAGTACTGTGGAAAAGCATGAAACATGAACATAGTCCATCGTGAAATATATGTTAGGAGCAAAAACAGGGCAGATGCATGACAGTTAAGACCTATATACTGAGTTATCCCAGTGGATAGTGAAGTAAATGTAATCAAAATATTAATAGCATACCTTATAATGTGTGCATGTGTGTTTGTGCACTATAATGGAGTGGTGCCGTTGCCAGGTGGGAACTGGCTGACCTTTAACTCCATGTGGATTAAGTGTAAGATAATTCTTCTTTCTCTTTCGGCCTCTCCCTTTATCAAGGGTCGCCCAAGCGAGTTAATCTTTTCCACCTCATTTTGTCCTCTGATAATAATTGAATTAAATACAAAGTGGACTTACAATCTGTATTTTGATTCTCAACATCTGCTTTCTAGTCTCCAAGTGGAGGACAAGTTTAGCAAAATCACCCAGACAGCAAGGTGCTAAAAGTCTGCAAAAATTGTAAACTGTCAACAAGAGACCTACAGCAGACTCATGCTACTGTTGACGTGAAAGTGCATGCCTCTACAATCAGAAAGAGAATGCTTAAGTATAAATTATATGGGAGGTGTAAAGGAGATCATAGAGGGCTTGAGGAACATTTGTGATCACTTGCATTAAAATTAAAACAGCGGAAACGAACCGTACAAAATGTCAATAACCCAAAAGATACTAGGAAATCAAATAAAGATTAACAAATAAAAAATCCTGGAATGATTTAATCAAAGCCCTTATCTTAATGCTTAATGATGTGTGGTAACTTTAAGGGGGCTGTACATGCAAGAAACCTTTCAAATATCTCACAGCTAAGGCAAAATTTTCTTAGCACGTTGTCAGAGACCGGTAGACGGCTAGAATTAATTTAGTTCAGTCAAAAGCGGGTATTAGGTGTAGTGTGACCTAACATTTTTTTGTAATATTCAAAAAGTTGTCCAGCAAGAATGAACACTTGGCCATCATCTTTCTACTATACTATATGTTTCTCCATCTTTGACTGTGAGGCCACAGCACTATCCACTTTGCCATCGTGCCATCAAGTAAACATTTGATAGTAATTAATATGTAATGTTCAATCATTCCCAAAGTTTTTTATAAGAAACTTATAGGAATCACTTCCAATCACTTCCATGACCACAGGTGTATGAATGCTTCAGCATACCAACACATTTTGGACAATTCCGTGCTCCCAACATTGTGAGAACAGTTTGGAGTTGGCCCCTTCCTTTTCCAACATGACTGCACCAGTGCACAAAGCAAGGCCCAGAAAGACATACATGCCAGAGTCTGGTGTGGATGAACTTGACTGGCCTGCACAGTCACTGACCTTAACCCGGTAGAACATCTTTGGGATGAATTAGAGTAGAGACTTAGAGCCAGGACTTCTCGTCCAACATCAGTGATCTCACAAATGCGCTTCTGGAAGAATAAATTAGATAATATGTGAGTCAAGGCAGGTGAGCGAATACTTTTGGAAATATAGTGTATGTATAGGACCTTCAATTTTTTATACAAAGATTGTAATAAAATATCTTTACAGTACTGTATGGGCAGTGAATGTGTAGATTTGAATTGAATTGAATTTCTGCATGTGGTTGTTTTTGTACAGGACAGTTGGGAGGTTGTAGAGGGACTGCGTGGTGGTTTAGGGAATGTTCAGCCACCTGAAAGACAACAGGGCTTCATGCTGAAGAGAAGAAAATGGCCCATGAAAGGCTGGCACAAGGTCAGTGTGTGAAAAATCCATTTAGTGTTACATATAACGTCACTTTCACTCCCATGTCCTCATTAAATCAACAGCTCTTAAATTGACTTTGCACCACTAGATAAATGCTTGCCTGACACACACAAACACACACAAACATCATCTACATATACAAGTATACTGTTTCAGCTTCTTATTGGATCTCTTCTAAAATAGTTTGTGTGATGCATTAGCTGATTACATTCATACCAAATAAGAATAACCACCCCCGAATCTAGACTGCTTTAATTGGAGGCAATAAAACGGGGCATGCTTTTAGCCATTTTATGACAGCAGAAAAAAATAATTCAGAGATTTATTATGGAGTATGAACAGGGGGAAAATATTCTGCAGTATGGTTCATTACATTTCAGTACAATAGAAAATCATGCACATCTTATATTTGAGGAAAAACATTAATATTATAAGTTCACTGTAGCGTGCACTCCCGGGTGACGTCCCAATCCTCGTCACTCTCGCGCACTCCTTTCATGGCAGGAGACGGTGTGCGCGTTAGAGAACTCGATTGCGCGTCGCGCCGGGAATGTGGGAGTGAGGGGGGCCTTAAAGGGGATGACTCTCACCGCTAATCTTGAACCACGTTATTGAGACAATGCGGGAGATGCAGGAAAAGACATTATTTTCAATTAAATGAAACAAAAACGCATCCATGTATTCTATGTTATCTGAATCTGACGACTCCATGTGCCGCGGGTAACAATAGCATATACAATACATAGAAGTACTAACGTAAGACATGATACAAAAATGATAAATAAAAGTAAAATAAAACAGCGAATGTTCTGTGAACAAGAAACATAAACACTACACGGGAACATGACCTGAGACTAGGAAAACCGAAAAACAAAGCTGACAAAGCATTAGCAAAATAACACACACTGCACAACTTCACTTAACTCACTTTATCTTAGTTACTTTAACAATCTGCGCCAGATCATCGAAACCCATTACAACCACTTGTGTAGAATAATTAAGGAAATGTATCCATGAAGGGCTAAAACAAAAAACAGGAGCACCCTTGTGCCCTTAGTGTGAACATAAACAGAAACAAGTTGCAGAAACAGAAACAATCCGCTATGCATGAACTAAAACTTGAACATAACTAAAATATAAAAAGTCCTCTAAGTCCATGGCTTCCGATGCAAAAACTAGAGCGAAAAAAACTAAACTCGAATACCTAACATTCAAATTGGGAAAATCAACAAAAAGCACTTGTAAAAAGAATTTTTAGGTGGAAAAAAATATGACATGTCACGCATATGCTGTCATCGCCATATATAAGCTGACTGAGAATCCCAATCTCTTGTCAGCTGTTGCAGCAGTGCACTTTACAGGATACTATAAGAACAGGAGCTTATAGTAACCGCTAATACGGTTTTATACAGGTTTATAAGTTCTAAAATTGTGAATGAAATTTTTAACCATAAAGCATAGAGGCGTCTATGTATGGACCGTGCACTGTGTTGGACAAGCTTTACAGCACAGACTATACGATTCTGTTCATTGGCTGAGTCTGATTCGATTCATGTGGGTGGATAGCAGGTGAAAGTTTCAGAATTGGAGATCTTCAGTTGTATGCTAGCGCTTTATTTATGGAAAAGCGGTTCTTAGTAATTATAATTAGCTCAGCCTTGTAGGCCGTGTCAAGACTAAATGTGGAGAATTTTTATTTATTTATTTTGCTGTTGCTAGGTAATCAGGCGATGAGGATTTTCACCCATTTTTTTAAAACCCTAGCCAACCCATGAACCAGAAATTTCAATACATTTAAATATCATCAAACAAACAACATCAGCAATATGTGTGTGTTATTTTAGCCTTAGAGAATCTCATCTACCGTTTCACTGACCTTTGTCTTATCCGTTCTCTCACCTACTCCTTCTTTTTTCTTATATACAGAGATACTTCTTATTGGATAAGGGAATTCTCAAGTATGCCAAGTGCTCAGCGGATGTGAGTAAAAAGAAGGTTCATCTTTCATGTGTCAGGCTGCATGTATTCTTCATTACCAACAACACTTGCTCACACACATATCACGTCATTCCCCCGCTCTCTATTGTTTGCAGCAGGTGGAATTCCATCTCCTCCTGTCTTCGCCTTCTTACTGACAGTGTTTCAGCATGTCCTTTTTTAGTGTATACATTTAGATTTTTAGTAATTACATTTAGATTTTATCTCGAAAGTCATTAGAGAGCACAAGCCAGTTTATTTATAATGCCCGGGTAAATGGTGAGGGTTGCGTCAGGAAGGACATACGGTGTAAAACATTTGCCAAATTAATGATGCGAGTTCTTCAGTGATGATTGACTTTCTGTGGTGACCCCTGATGAAGACATATTTGATCTCAGCCATTATGTTTAAACTGATAAAGATCCTATCTAGCGATTTGAGATGTACTGCCACTTTTTATTTTATCTGTCTGTTATACAGTGTACAGTGGTGCATGAAAGTTTGTGAACCCTTTCTATATTTTATCTATAATAAAATATTTTATTTTATCTATAATTTTCTACATTTTTTCATAAATATGAATGATAACATAAGATAACATAAGTAAACATAAGATTTTCACACATATCCAGTGAAAAGAGAACCCATTTAAACAAATGAGACACAAAAAATACTTTTTGAGGTACAACATCCAAGATTACATAATATGTGAACTTCTTGGTGTTAATGAGACTTTGTACTGCTAGACATACAGACCAGTCAAGTTCATCCATGTCTTTGTGGATCTTGTGCTGTCTTTGTGGATCTTGTGCCAGCTACAAGGTGTTCCCACAAAGATAAGAGCATGGAATTGTCCAAAATGTCATGGAAGTGATTGGAACACCTGGTTCAGATAATTTGGATGGGTGAGCAAATACTTTTAGAAATATAGTGTATATTCAGGTATGAACATAAATGTTACGAAAGTGCTCTTGCATGGCCAAAATTAAAGTCGCACAACATTCATTACAACGAGAAGCACCTTTGCATACTAACAGGTTTGGTTAGCAGTTAGCTTATGCTATAAATAGCTTGTTTTTTTAAGTTTTTATTATTTAAATCAATTCATAAACATTAAAAGAAACAAGCCACATTAATAACTAATTTGGACATCCGCTATCTTCAAAGAAATGTCAGGCAGAACACGTAAGTAAAAAACAATCATTCTCAGAAAAACAGCTGCAGGATGTACACTATATTGCCAAAAGTATTTGCCCCCCCATCTAAATTACATCACCTCCATGGCCACATGTGTATAAAAATAAAGAACCTAGTCATGCAGACTGTTTTTACAAACTTATGAAAGAATGGGTCACTCTCAGGAACTCAGTGATTTCCGTGGAACTGTGATAGGATGCCACCTGTGCAACAAATCCAGTTGTGAAATTTACTCGCAACAAGATTCCACAGTCAACTGTCAGCTGTATTATAGAAAATAATTGTGTTTGGGAACAACAGCTACTCAGCCACAATGTGATAGGCCACGTAAGCTGACGGAGCGAGGTCAGCGGATGCTGATGCGCATAGTGTGAAGACGTCGCCAACTTTCTGCAGAGTCAAAGCAGCTAAATATTTGACTCAAGGCAGGTGAGCGAATACATCTGGCAATATAGCGTAGCATGGCTCGAGACAGATGATAACCGCAATGAAATATAGTGCAAAATATGCAGGGAAAATCCCGGCCTCTGCAGATAAGAGCAGCACTTTTTATATAGGAACAAAAATGTTCAGTTATCGTAGTGCAAACTATTGATAACAGGTATGACTTTGGTCTGTAATCTAGTTGCCCCTTTGTCAAGTAGCAGGACAAATTAAATTAGGAACAGCGGCAAGCACTGTGTGTTATATTTCTTTTGGCCTTTCACAAAGTGAACTATGCACTGAGATCCCATGCTTTCATAAGAGGAAGACATAAGAAGAGAAGGAGAGACCCGCATCATTGAAATCATCGCACAGTCAATCAGGTCAGAACTGAGTAAAAAACTTAGTAAGGCAGCCAAATTTAGTAGTGCTCTTTGATGGTTCAGAAGACATAGCAAAAGCTGAGAAGGAATCTGTGTACATTGTGTCTGTGGCTAACATCACAGCAGGACATAGACAACGTGCTTTTGCATCTCTTCTAGGCATGTGGTTTACGAGATAAGTGGAAGATGAAGTTGGTTTCAATTTGGAAAGACAGAGCTGCGGTTAACTATGGTGTTTACAATAGGATGCCTCCCAAATTGCATCACATGGTTGCTCTTGGGGATTGTATGTTTTGGTCAATATTATATAGACAAGCAGTTCATGAAGTTACTCCAACAATTACAAATTTATTTTGTTGTTCTTTACACTGTCATTGTGCAGTGCAACATGTAAGAGTATTAATATGATAAAAAATAGGAGAAAGAAATCAGCCTTCATCCTTATCCACCATGTAGGATATAATTGTTGTAAAAGGCACTCCTGATTATATCAGAGAATTCCCATGGAAAATATCAGGATATCTGTCCTTAACCTGAATCTCAAGAGAAGGTGGGTCATGCAGCAAGAATTTCCTAGTCAAAATACTAAATTAAATCAAAAAGTTCTAAAAAGATATGAAGCAAGCAGTTAATTGCAGGAAACCCATCACCATCAGAGAGGAATTTTCTACAAGCCATTTAGTTTCAGTTAGTGCTGCAATGGGGTCACACCAGATACTGAAAGCAAAGGTTCACATACTTTTGCCACTCACAAATATGTAATATTAGATAATTTTAAATTAATAAATGACAAAGCATTATCTTTTTGTTTTATCGTTCAACTGTGTTCTCTTTATCTACTTTTAGAACTTTTAGGAATATGTATGCAAACATATATAAAATTCATAAGGGTTTCACAAACTTTCAAGTACCAGTGTACCCGATTCCAAAAAAGTTGGGACAAAGTACAAATTGTAAATAAAAATGGAATGCAATGATGTGGAACTTTCAAAATTCCATATTTTAATCAGAATAGAACAAAGATGACATACACTATATTTTCAAAAGTATTTCACTGTCCACGAGGCCTCAGAGTGTGTTTATGGGGATTTTTGACCATTCTTCCAGAAGCCCATTTTTAAGGTCACAGACTGATGTTTTTGCTCACTGATTCAAATGATCTGAATCAGGTGTTCCAATCACTTCCATGGCCACAGGTGTATGAATGCTTCAGCATACCAAGAAATTTTAGACAATTCCATGCTTTCAACTTTGTTGGAATAGTTTGGAGCTGGCCCCTTCCTCTTACAACATGACTGTGCACCAGTGCACAAAGCAAGTTGCTGAAGTTGAGGAATAGGAATTTTAACGCATTCTTGTTTAATGTAGGTCAAATTGTTGCTCAACTGTTGCTCAACTGTCCTATGTTTTTTTGTTGTCTCTTACGTTTTATGATGCGTCAAATATTTTCTATCTGGACTGCAGGCTGACCAGTTCAGTACCCTTCTTCAAGACCCTTCTTCTACAAAGCCATGATGCTGTAATTGATGCAGTATGTGGATTGGCATTGTCATGTTTGAAAATGCAGGGTATTCCCTGAAAGAGACATCTTCTGGATGGGAGCATATGTTGCTTTGGAACCTGTATACACCTTTTAGAATTGATAGTGTCCTTCTAGATGTGTAAGCTGCCCATGCCAAACTAATGCAACCTCATATTATCAGAGATGCAGGCTTCTGATCTCAGTACTGATAACAACTTGAATTGTCCTTCTACACTTTAGTCAGAATGACACAGCGTCTTTGATTTCCCTAAAGAACTTCAAATTTTGATTTGTTTGACCAGAGAACAGTTTTCCACCTTCTATTTTAAATGAGCCTTGGCCCAGAGAAGACATCTGCGCTTCTGGATCTTGTTTAGATGCTCTTTTTATACCCAGTCATGTTAATGACCTATGACCAATTAACATAATGATTAATCTGTATCTTATTGCCCTATCCCAACTTTTTTTGAGATGTATTTCTGTCTTGAAATTTCAAATAAGCCAATATTTGGCATGAAATTTCTAAATGTCTCAGTTTCGACATTTAATATGTGGTCTATGTTCTATTGTGAATACAATATCAGTTTTTAAGATTTGTAAATTATTGCATTTCATTTTTATTTATAATTTGTACTTTGTCCCAACTTTTTTTTCAGTGAATATCTCATTCTTTGTACTGAAAATGGCACAAAACAACAATCTATTTGGAAATTATTTATAACGAAACATTAAAGGCAGATACTATGGCGGCACGGTGGCGCAGTGGATAGTGCTGTGGCATGTAAGAGAACAGCAAGAGGACCCGGGTTCATACATTTTTCTGTCATAGATATTTGCAAATAAAGTTATAAATCGGTTCAGTTTAATAAGTACGTCAGCAGGTGCCCTTAGGCTTTCATTACAAGCGAGTTTCAAATATATACTACTAATTCTGTCCAATTTCTTGTTTGTGGTAATTGCAAACACATCAGAGCCAGTGGCTGCAAATTATGCTAAATGATGGTGGAGTTCTCCAATAAAACCACAAACTGGTTCATTCAGACTGCATTTTTGCACAACAGAGATGATATTGCTATATTAGAAGATTGATCGTTAACCACATAACCTCTCTTTGACTAAAGATCGAGAAGGGAAAGCTTCATGGTCGCATTGATGTGGGTCTGTCTGTCATGGCCATAAAGAAGAAGTCCAAATGTATTGATCTGGATGCGGAGGAAAACATCTACCATCTGAAGGTAAACATCAGTAAAAAGTCATGTACTAGACACAGCTTAGAGATGTAATATGAAACCATTAAATGCTATGAATTGACAATTTTTTCTCTCATATTAATGTTTAAAATCCCACAGCAGTTTTGAACATTTTACTATTGTACATTTGAAACATTTTACATGACAAAAGTGTAAAATGTAAGGAAGTCAAATGTATAGTGTCAGAATTATTATAAATAAGGCTGCATTGAATTGCATTACTGATCAGAAGACACAGAAGACATTAAACTGTTCCCGACCTATCATTTGGCATCCAGATTAATGGGCTCCATAAAACCCTGTATAGCGTTCTGTTATTTATTTCCTCCAATATTTAGAAACATCTGTCTTTTCTTAATTTATTTGCAGAATACTGTTAGACATCCACAAATTGACAGGTCCAAAAATTTATCCATTAGTGACTCTACATATTTTTGGAACACATGTCCCCAGTGCAACAAAATAGTCACAAACACTTGACCAAATATGTCAATATACAGAGGTTAGACAGTAAAACTAAAACACCTGGTTTTAGACCATAATAATTTAAAAGGGCCTCCTTTTGCGGCCAATACAGCATTAATTCACCTTGGGAATGACACATACAAGTCTTGCACAGTGGTCAGAGGGATTTTAAGGCATTCTTTCTGCAGCATAGTGGCCAGGTCACTATGTGATACTGGTGGAGGAAAACGTTTCCTGACTTGCTACTCCAAAACACCCCAGAGTCACTCAGTTCTGAAGCAGAATGGGTTAGACTTTCATGATCATCTGTATCCAAGGCGGTTGTCTAAACAACTTGTATGAAGTGTAGCTTCAGCAACTTCAGGCCATAAATCCAGCTTGAAACTTTTTGTTTGTTGGCATTTGAACAGCCGTTAATTGGGTAGACACTGAATTCTCATTAATTTTGTCAAGGAACGAAAGACAGATTTTGTTCTTTAAATATTAATAACTGTAGTGTCAAGTTTTATTTTTCCATGACTTGCAAACTGCTTTCTTAAAAGTTTGTGAAACGTTTCCTGGCGCTTTATGCAAACCAGGATCAAAGACAATTTAGTATTTCTACAGTTTTTTGAGCAATCCTGCAGTTTCGATTTGTTTAAGGATGCATTACATATTATCTGCATTGTGCTTTTGTTTAACCACAAATAAACTTTAGTGGTCTTTAGTGATCTCTAACAGTGCATCTCATAATCCTGGGGTTTAATGTGTACATTAATTAATTAATATGTACATAATCACAAATATACAACAATGACCAGATATTGCAACACTGAATATTTTACTTTGAGATTAAAACTTATAAAGTCTGGTGTATTCTAGTCAGAAGTAGTTGTTTTGCATATGTATGTTAAAATCTTTCGTTATAATAATATCAATATCTGTTGTTGTCCCAGAGAGCAGTCCCCCAAATCTGTCAAGAATGTCTGCATGGTTCCTCTGTGTATTATAGATAAGAACCAAATAAAATGGGACGATCAAGTTTAATTTGTGCTTTAAGGGATTTAAAGGTGGAGAAAATCAGAGTGCAATAATGGTTATACCAACATGCAACACCACCACAGTTCTTACACTCCATAGTTGCACTAAAATAATTATATTATTATAATATAGGAAATTATAGGCAAGATGTCATATCAGATTACACCTACATTAGAGGCAGACAAAATCTGATGGTCAGAAAAAGTAGTTTGGTCCATCAGGCAAGAAAGCTTTGCAGCTGCCCTTAAACAAGGAACCCCCACCAATTTCTCCCCAAAAACCTGTGTAGGAGCTGCACACTGATACTGGTATTTCTGTGTACTCATTGCACCATTGATTGGTCAAATGCAGAGAGAAATTCATAAAGTATAAATTATTATTATGACTATCAGGCCATGTCACAGTCAGAAGAGAAAAATCCCTACTTAATTAACATAATTTTAACTCTGCAATGATTAAAGATTTGTTAGACAGAGTGTATACATTAAGAACAACCACCTTAAAGACCTGTTGGTATCGTACGTTTGTCTTATGATCTACAATATTTGACCATTTTACTGAAATATATTTTGCTAATCAGAGCCCCATTTTGTTTCTTATGTCCATCCCGCTGTGAGCGAGTAAAAAGCAGAATGTTTATTATTGCACTGTTTTTCAGAATGTATTTTCTAAGCTGTGTTTCTATACAACTTTGATAACAATGTCCTGTGAAGTG
>JAOUQT010321520.1:0-24962 GCA_025769995.1 Xyliphius kryptos | reverse complement strand
AGAGCATTCAATTTACCTTCATGTTTTTGGGATGTGGGAGGAAACCGGAGAACCCGGAGGAAACCCACACAGACACGAGGAGAACATGCAAACTCCACCCAGATTGGGATTCAAACCGGAAATCCCCAGCACTGAGATGCGAATGTGCTAACCACTAAGCCACCGTGTCGCCCCGCTCAGATAATGTTCTCCCCATTTGAAGCCATTGTGTTGAAAACAATTAAAGGGTTATAACTGACAAAAAATACAGAACTGCGCTTCCACATTCAATGCTGGATCATTTTCTCACAGTCAGAGATTTTATACAATCGGCGCTCTCGGTGGCTTCCCGAAACAAAAAATCAGCTTGATTTCAGCACATTGTGACGGTGGATCATCCGCTCTCCGAAAGCAACTATAATTCCATTTCATATGTTTCCAAAATTATTAATTTGGAGATAATCGGAGCAGAAATGTGCAGAAAACCTGCAGGTATTCCACATTCGGCGAAATGGAAAGCAGATTTTAAAGCCAAACATTCACATTCCTCGTCACAGATGTATTCCACATGTCTGAAATCAGTCTCGGCGAGCCTGAATGTTTACAGCAAATTATTACTGTGTACTTTATTCTGCTTACTTTCACGTCAGTTAATGCAAATAAATGAGAAAAATGATCGGCGCGAGTTTTCCACACACACGCAAAATTTCCCCCACCACATTCATGCACGCGCTGCCAAAGCCAACTTAACCTGTGCCAGTTAGATACGAGGCCAGAGTCTTCTGGAAGCTTTTGGCTGCATGTCGTTATCAGACCAGAGTGCCACGTTCACACAACAGAATGGCCACTGGCATGGAAACCTGCTTTCTGTTCCTTAGCCACCTGCACCGCGGCATGAACGGCAGCATTTAAACGCTCGGTCCTGTCGGCACTGCAGCTGATCAAAGTGTTTTTATCTTTAATTATTTTACATCTAATGCATATCCTACACATTGCAACTAAATAAAATACATAAAATAATTATATGATATAATTATATAACGGCACGGTGGCTTAGTGGTTAGCACGTTCGCCTCTCAGCGCTGGGGATTCCTGGTTCGAGTACTGATCTGGATGGAGTTTCCATGTCCTCCCCGTGTCTGCGTGGGTTTTCTTGGGTTCTCTGGTGTCCTCCCACATCCCAAAAACATGAATTCCAGGTAAATTGAGTGCTCTAAACTGCCCCGTATAGTGTGTGTGTGTGGATTTGTGAGTGAGTGTGTGCCCAGCGATAGATTGGCCCCCTGTCCTGGGTGTATCTGCCCGGCGCCCAAGGTGTCCTCCCCTGGATGGGCATGTGTAACCCTCCCATTTCCTTCGTAAAGGATGGTTTGGATGCGTGAGTGAGTGAGTGTGTGCTCAGTGATGGATTGGCACCCCGTCCTGAGTGTATCTGCCCGGCGCCCGAGGTGTCCTCCCCTGGATGGGCATGGGTAACCCTCCCCATGACCCTTGTAAAGGATGGTTTCCATCTTAGCCGTTTGTGACATTGCAAATAAATCTGTGGCTTAGAACATTTGTAGTCAAGTGCACTTGTTGTCTGTTTACTCAGAACCAATTTTACCTCTAAACCTAAAATGCAAGCCTCCTAGATAATGTTTTATTGAGATATAAGGGTCTGCAGGTATGGAGTGATCAGGTCAATGACTGGATGATCCGATTTCCCCACACTGTCAAGTAAGGACATTAAAAGGCGGCAGGGCAACAAAGTGGTTCTACAGTCCTGATTAATAAAGCCAATGACAGTCAGAGTCTTGAAACACACACCAGGCTCACACACACGCTGCACAAAGCTTCCCGTCAAGCGACAGGCCCCTTTGCCAAATTCTGTTTGTGCACAACCTGCTCGCGCTGGGTTTCTCCACCTGCTGACGATGAAAGTGTAGGGGGCTGAAATGTGATCTTCAGATTCCCCATGCCGCAGCCTCCCATGGGCTCTGTAAAAACGTCAATACACTGCACCCATCCAGATCTAACACGGGAGAAGCAGCATGTACACACACAGACACACACACACCTATAGGAAAGCGGCACCAAAATCAAACACATCCAGCCCTTTCTTCACCTTATTAGTGAACTGACTGCAAATATGACAAAAACAAATCCAGCAGGGAAAAGATCTTAGTGCAGTTAATTACACAGTGAGAAGCAGAATGAGTGCTAAAGGAATCACAGTCGCCATCTGGCCGTGTTGGAGAAATTAAAGTACACTTATTGAATTTTCACATGCCTAAAAAAACGATTAATTAAAAAGGAAGGAAAAAAAAATGTCGATCCGTCGCACCTCCACATTTCACAGTGCAGACGTGAAATTTGTAGCAGGCCCCTCGAGGTAACAAGGCCACCTAATGAGATGAGGGGACGTCCGCCTCGCCGTATGTCATAACCTCCACCCGCTACCTTCTTCTTATCATCTCGCTTCATTCTCCATTTCCTCTGAGCTTTGGCGAAACTCGGTCCTCAAAACCACCAGCTCCTACGATCTCTGGCTGGAGTTTCCCTCATGAAAGCCCCATCTGCCTGCTTCAAACTCCCACCGCTCTTGTAACTGGCACGTCTTCAAGTGCCTGCTGCCTCCTGCCATCTGCCCCTGCCTGCCACAGACTTGCTGTTCAGCAGCTTCACCCACTCGGCTGCATGCATGCATGCACATGGGTGTGCAGCAGTAAAAGAATTCCAAGTCCTAATCTGACTGATGTTTCAACCGGCCGACTGGTAGCCATTGCTTTTCTTACACAGCGGAAAACAATACCAACATATCAAAGACAGAAAAACGTTCACTCTTCTGACATCTCAGACGTTAGCATGCTTGTTTTGGGGCTGTAAGAAACCTCGAAGGGAAAAAACAAACAGGTCTAACAGATAGTTGATTCATAAGGTATCACTGGCCTAAAGGGCCTCGCGAGTCCAAAAAGGTCTGCTTTTCGTGAGTCTCACGATTAATCAATCAGCTCTATATCAGGACTCTGTATCAGGAAAAAAAAATAAGGGACATCACAGATTTTAATTAGCAATCCGGTATCATCAGCATCATGATGTTCCATTCCATTATCTTGGTTTTTTCCTCTACTAGGGTCGCGGTGGGGTCCAGGACAGAACATGTCGGGCACTGGGCAGATACACCCAAGACAGGGTTCCAATCAACACAAATTATACAGGGCAATTTAGACCATTCAATTTACCTGAAATCCATGTTTTTGGATTGTGGGAGGAAAAGGCTGAAATTTGGTATTGTAGTTCCCTAGCGTGAAAAATGAGTTCTTGCTTTAATAAATTTGATGGTTTGTTTGATACCACCATCAAAACCAAGGCACCTCCAGTGTCACACACAGTGTCTTCAGAACCTAAAAGGCTGAAATTTAGCATGGTGATTCCCTATCATGGCTTTGGAAAAACTAAATACTTCTCACCTTTCTACGTCCGATGGTTATTTCGATATTGCTATTGAACACAACACCTCAGATGGATTGGGTCTTTGTGAGTATTTTTATTGCCGCAAACTCTATATTTATTTTCATTTATTCATTATCTTACACTTTTTCCTCTACACGGCTCGCAGGAGATATTCCCCATGTCCATCGAGGGGAGAATGTCTCGGGCACTGGGCAGATAACCCAGGACAGGGCGCCAACCTATGGCCAACCTATTCACACAGCCAAACACACACACAGACTATAGGGGCAATTTAAAGCATTCACTCCCAGGTTCTAAGCCACCTGGTATGAAATTTCTTTATGCTTTTCTTGTTTTATTTTGTTTTGTATTAAAACATTCGCTAAACCTTTTGGGAACACTTCATATGTAAGGAGTTTAGATGGGCAAAGCGCTCTGCTGGAGCTGCTTACAGCTAGAAGACATCGCAAATGTAGTGCTAGCTAACTTCACATTGGAAAGGTGTCATTAGAAACCTGAAAAGTTATAAACAACCAAATTTACAATTTCAGGATGTGTTTGAAGTGTATTTTACATAAGATTGTGCGTAACCTTTTGATCTAAACTAGCAACTAAGCTAGTAATTGAATGTGAAGCATGAAATATCACGTGTAAAAATGCAAGTCAAGCAAAAATACCTCAAATTGGACTTATAGAACTCAAATCAAGCACTTTGTTCCTTTTCACCACAGACAACCGAACTCCAACGTGCCCATTTTGAAATACAACCTGCATCATTTACCAGGATTTAGTCCCTTTGGAGATTTCATTCCCAATTAAGTCATACATGCGGTATATTAGGTCCCAGACCTGATGACAGACCGCTTGGTTCCAGGAACGACAAAACTAGTTCATTGCCATGGACGCTGAGGCCAAGTGTGGCTAATTCCAGCATGCAGCGAGGCTTAAATTTATACCCGCTCTCGTCCCCAGACTGCACCTTTCTGGAAGATACTGTTTCAGCCGGCTTTGAGTTTCGTTAAGGCCCGTTCCCCATGAAAGCTGAGGTTAAATCGCTGGAAATTACATGCATGTTGGTTGGGGATGATTTGGAAGCCAGGATGTAGGAGAAACTGCGGCCAGGTTTTCCCAATTACAGCTCTGCGTCAAAGGTGCTGTTGTGCGCCAGAGAAGTGTGTGCAGACTGAATGATTTACTCTTTTCCTGTCACTTTCTATAACTTCACAGTCAGGCCTTATCTCGGCACATTGGTTAAGTCCTGTGCTGCAAGTTCTGGCTTTTTCCTCGTCTGCGTCCAAGTGCATGCATATAAGAGCAGCTGCAAAAACTCCAGTTCCCTTTTTTGTGAACACGCTGACAGTATGAATCATGTTTCTTATGAATGCTAATAATGTGCATAAATAAAACACTTTTCTGCCCTGAATGAATAAAGAGGAAAAAGAAACGGTGGCCATGATGAATAATTAGACAGAGAAGACACTGAGACCAGTTTTAACAAGCACCATGATGGACCTGGATCTAAAAATAACTTAATGGAATATAAACAAAAAGTCATTTACATCAGAAACACTGTTTGGCCTGGAAGTGGTATAACGAGAGGAGGGGTTGTGGTAGCTCAGTGGTTAGAGTGTTGGACTATCAATCTAAAGGTTGTGGGTTCAAATCCCAGGTTTATTGAAATTGTGGGTCCTTGATTAAGACCCTTAACCCTAATTGCTCCAGGGGGCTGTATTAGTTATGTGTTCTGACCCCAACCAAAATGGGATATTTGTAAGTCGTTTTGGATAAAAGCGTCTGCTAAATGTAATGTAAAGAGACCCCGGTTCTTTCTCTAAGATAGACCTTTATGGGGCATTGGGGTAAATGGAGGTACCAATTGGGCGCACAGGAGTCCATTTTCTCCCACCACCCAAAACAGGCAAACATAAAACATACAAATATAATGTATAGACATTATATTTGACTTCCAGTTGGGTAATCTTTACTATTTTCCACTGTCTTCAGCTGTACTCACATTACATTTTAACATGTTTAACATCTTTGTTACCTGATCTCCACCACAAAGGAACTTTGAGCATGTTCTATTACACTGCTCCAAAAAAAGGGAACACTTAAAGCGCACATCCTAGATCTCAATGAATAAAATATGTCAGTTGAAAATCTTTATTTAGTAGATACTGGAATGCGTGAGAACAAAATGTAGATCAAAATGTTAATGATTATTCCATGGAGGTCTGAATTTGGAATCCTACTCAAAATAAAATGCCAGGCTGATCCAACTTCACACTCACACATCCACACACTATACAGGGCAATTTAGAGCATTTAATTGACCTTGAATCCATGTTTTTGCACTGGGCCTTTTTATAGCAACAATGTGTTGTCTCAAAGAGGCTTTACAGATTTTAAAGCCTGAACGCCCAAAGAGCAAGCCGAAGTGACAGTGGCAAGAAAAAACTCCATGTGGGAGGAACCAGGCTTAGTGAGGGACTCCTCCTCCTCGAGTGGAGCATCCTTCTCAGTAGCATACTTTAAAAAAAGGTCATTAGAATATGACAGAAGTGATGCAGTCTGAATATAATACTATGAGTGAGTGAGTGAGTGAGTGAGTGAGTGAGTGAGTGAGTGAGTGAGTGAGTATGCACCCTGTCCTGGGTGTATCTGCCCAGCACCCGAGACGTTGTCACCTGGATGGATATAAGGAGCCCACCCGCGACCCTAGTAGAGGATTAAGCGGAAAAAACTGTATGGATGGAAAATATAAAGAGCTGTACTCTACTGTGACTCACTGATGGCTAAATAAAACATATTCTATGTCTATTTTTTGTAATTTTGAAATGCTGCAATTGCAGTTATTTTGCATTGTAAACCTATTGAACTATTAAAAGCAAAATACATTTACACATTTAGCAGACGCTTTTAAAATCATGATTTAGTGACTTAGTTGAGGTCAAAACACAGGGTTGATGCCACACCCTGGAGCAAAGAGGGTTAAGGATCTTGCTTAAGGACCCCCATTGGTAACATCAATGGGCCTGGGATTTGAGTCCACATCCTTCTGATTGATAGTCCAACGCCCACTGAGCTACCAATCCCTCTAATAGATCCAATACAGTGTTTTGCTGCATTCACCTCTCAGCATTGGGGATTCCCGGCTTGATTCCCAATCTGGGTGAAGTTTCTATGTTCTCCCAATGTCTGCTTGGGTTTTCTCCGGGTTCTCCGGTTTCCTCCCACATCCCAAAAACATGGATTCAAGGTAAATTGAATGCCCTGTATAGTGTGTGTATGTGTGTGGCTGTGTGAGTACCCAGGGTTGTATTGGCGCCCTGTCCTGGCTGTATCTGCCCAGCGCCCGAGACGTTCTCCCCTGGATGGGCTTGGGGAACCACACCCCAACCCTCATAAAGGAATAAGCGGAAGATGATGGATGAATAAAAGATAGAGACATACATTTTCATCTAATTACCTCAGCATTACACTCAGAGACTGGGCATGAATGTGTAGGGTAGATGAGATGCCACCCAAGCTGGTGTCAATCTCAGGGGCACTGAATGCAGTACGTCAGATATGCACATAAATGTTAATTGGTTAATGGCCAAGTTTATAATGAGCACTGGTTAGAAACCTACACATCGCTTGTTAATTACCCAGCGCTGAATCACCGAAGTCCCTGATACATCATCAAAACTCCTAATGACTTTAGTCAGAGGTCATGTGTGAGCTCTGAATCACAGTTCTGTAACAGCGACATGCCCCAAAACACATAAGTGGGTCGGAGTATGAGCAGGATGTTGGTTCTTCATTAGAACAGTGTTGAAGTGTAAAGTGGACATGTGAAGCTTATTTCACCTGAATGACAGTAGCAAGTATCATTAATTATAAATGAATTCTCATTTTGTTTGTTTCACTTTCCAAAAAAAAACATGAAAGCAACACCGACTTCCAGTTAACAGCTTTCTACCTAACAATACTTGACAGTATTTGCACAACAGCCCACAGATCTTGCGTCTCATTAAACTGAGTATTTCCACAAAGTGAAATTAGCGGCCCCACAGCACAATTATGAGCCGCTGCTTAATGATGTTTGGTGTTTGTGCTCGACACAGGTGGCACACAACCGATACACCCCTCGTTAAGTAAACGAGGAAGTCAATTAGGGCTGTCAAAGAGCAGGTCCCTGGATCCATGGCCCAGGAGAGGCCACGACCCCCATCTGGGCTTTTCCTGCGCTAAATTCTTGGAGCCGAACTCAACGCTGGTGCGTGATAAAACGGCCACCTTCATTCCGTTGATTCAAAGACATCTGCCAGAGGGAAGGTGGGAGCCTTTCGCTGCTGTTTAACCCGCTGCACAGCCATGTCCAATCGATTTCATGGTTTTGTCTCTCTCCCTCTCTCTCACAGAGGCGGGGTTGTGGAGGGCGGAGTTTATTCAAAGGACAACCGTCCTTTCAGTGGCACAGCGAGCTACAGACCCTGGTCTTGTCTCGACCCCCACCAGCCCAAAAACCCTTCGTCTGGCTTCACTTCTAGGCCCTTTTCATTTCTTCAGGGTGTACTCCTCCTCCTCCACCTTCTCTTCTTCTCAAAAACCATTTGTTTGCATAAATAAAAGACTGGCTATCGAGTCCAGCGATGCAGCGTGCATTCTGCTCTATTTTTCATCTGCGCTACTGAATAGGGAGCCAGGTTTAAATGGGGCGGAGAGAGGCAGTAAAAATAAAAAACTCACAAAAAAGAAACCCCAAAGAGTGATGCTGGCCAAGTTGAAAGGTTTTAACTATGTGCTGACACTGGAGAGAGAAATGTTCCTATTGGTTTCACGGCCTACATACAGACGACATCTGTCAATTCCGAAGTGGAGAGAATCGATCCACCAAAACGAAAGGAGAGCATTAAGGAAATGTCACTCAGCCCTGATTAAGGTGCATTCCACAGTCAGAACTTGACACATGTTTGACAAAAGAAAACAATTTTGCAAGAAATGTCACATTTTCAGGGAAGTTTAAAGGCCTTGGCAGTGAAAAGGGAGGCAAACTTTTCCCAGAATTAGTTCTGACAGTTTATTTCATAAAAGGAGGTTCCACACGGCCCTTTGCACTTTCGCCTTTGGTCCCATCAATGGTGACACATGCTCTTGGCCTGAATGGTTCACCGGCCATCAACGGTGTAAGATGAAAACAGACTCTGAATACAGTCTTCATATGATCTCCTTCATTGGCAAGTACAGTGGAATGTGGGCTCAAGTGAGGTGAAGAAAGAGTTTTGGACAGCCCAAGGCCATGAATATTACCTGTTCCATATGTGAGAGCAATACGAGTTTACTTTTTTGGTCACAAAAAAAAAGAAGAATCAATATTTCAACTCTTATGTCATAGAAGTTCTGTTCAAAGGTAAAGAAAACAACTGAAACGCTTATTCCATTATAATCACTAAGAGAGATGGAGCAGGTTTATGGTCCTTTACTACTTGGTATTTATTCGTTTTCTAAATTGTTCAACATAGAATTTCAAAGAATCTTACTGTTTAGTGAGGAAAAAGCAGGTAATAAAAATTCCGGACATTGTAACAGTCTATCACAAGACAGACACATACCAACAAACTGTCTGGTTTAGTTCTTTCTAGTTTCTAGACTTTCATGCCAATGAACAGATGGAGAAAAGAGGAGCTACATAGATACAGTATGTGGAGAACATGCACAAAAAAAAAACGTGGTAGCTCATGTAGGGTGTGGTATCTCATTGGTGTCAGAAGGTTGCGGGTTCCAATTCCAAGTTACCAATGTGTGCTCTTAAGCAAGACACCTGTGTTCTGATCCCAACCAAGTTCGGTTACTTGTAAGTCGCTTTGGATAAAAGTGTCTTGTAAATGTAGGACAGTTCGCATAACTATACATAACCTATACATAACTATAAATCCTATCTTACTAAAGTTTACATTCAGATTTTTTATTTATATAGCGCTACAAGTGCGTTTCAACAAAGCAGCTTCTATGGTGTTCTAAGCATGGACCCCTAAAGAGCAAGTCTAAGTAACGGTTGCAAAATAAATACGTTATAGTTTTTTTTTTAAAAGGAAGAAAACATGGGAGGACCAAGGTTCAGTGGGGACACTCATCCTCCTTGAGTGGCTAAGCAACATCAACAATGCAGGTATTTACAGATTCAAAATTTTTAAAACTTTATCAGTTCAGTGAGGCCATTCTGGCAGTCTGAAAAACTAAAGCAGACTGAACACTGATGACCATTAAAGTACACCATCATTTGGATTGACCCAAGAAGCGAGTTGGTTTAAAGGAGTTGGAAGAGAAGACACACTATTGTATTGTTGGGCTGGCAATCTAAGGGCTGTTGGTTCAAATCCCAGGTCCACTAAAGTTACCAATGTGGGTCCTTGAGCAAGACCCTTAACCCTCATTGTTTCAGTATGTAACTCTGTGTTCTGACCCCAACTATTAAGTGTGACTCTTGTAAGTCGCTTTGGATAAAAGCATCTGTTAAATTACCAAATGTAATACTTTCAGTTACCCAATTTATGAAGTAAATGGTGCTGACATCCCATAACATTACATTTAGTCATTTAGCAGATGCTTTTATCCAAAGCGAGTTACAAATGAGAGAACAACACAAGTCAGTATTTTTAGGGAGAAACAGCTACACTGTAGCACCATAAACCCTGCGCATTACTCCATCTGGCGATTTTTCTTTTTTTATTTTATTAAAGCAGGTGTTTGTGAAAGAGATGGTTTTTAAGAAGTTTCTTTAAAATGTTGAGTGAGTCAGCCTTACAGATGTTGGGAAGGTCGTTCCACCATTTAGTACTGAATGAAATGGAGTGAGAATTAACACTTTGTTGAGTTGGAATCACCAGGCGACATTCGTCACTAGAGGGCAGTGAACGAGTCGGAGTGTATTTAGTAGAGATGGACTGAAGGTAAGAGGGGCCAGATCCAGAGACTGTCCTGTAGGTCCGAGTCAGTACCTTGTACTAAATGCAGCAGCTACAGGAAGCCAATGGAGAGAGAGGAGGAATGAAGTGACATGAGTTCACTTTGGTTGGTTGAACACGAGTCGGGCTGCGGAGTTTTAGACCAATTGCAGAGTTCTGATTGTTGAAGTTGGGAGACCGGCAAGCAGAGCGTTACAATAGTGGAGCCGGGATAGGATGAGGACCTGGACCAGCAGCTGAGGAACCTGTTCTGTTAGGAAAGATCTGATGTTCCTGATGTTCTACAGAATGAATCTGCAGGAACGGCCAGTTTTTGTGACCTGATCTGAAAGTTTTAGATGATTGTCAATTAAAAAAAACAAGATTACAGAGTCAGTCGGAGAGATTGGGGAACCATCACTTTGGAGGTTCAGGTCAAGATGAATTGTGGGTTTAGCTGGGATTATAAGCAGCTCAGTCTTTGCCAAATTTAATTTAAGACGACAGGCCTTCACCTTCATATGTACTGTTTTATGCTCCACTCCTCCCTGTGTTCGTGTCCATACGGAACTGTTCGAGGGCTGCTACAGGTGGATGTGATCAGTTTTTGTCTGATGAGCCAAAACGTTAATCAAATCAGAATTTTTCATCGTAAGATGTATGAACTACTCAGACTTACTTTGATTTTGAATGCCCTTTTAAATCCGCTTGCAAAGAAGCCACCGAATGGTCCGATCAGTGAACCAAATGTGGAGAGAGCAATGCTGTGGATCTGAAACGGGTACAGGTTCACAGTTTTCTGCAGAGACAGTAAAAGACAGAGGAACGATGAATGATTAAAGTCTGGTCAGAGGTCTGCACTGTATCTACTGTCAGAAGAGCATTCATTTTTCATTAGACCTGATCCATCAACACCGCTCTACATGACTTCCAAAAAGCACCGGTTTCCACAGTCAACATTGAGACTTAATGAACTGCTGAATCATCACTTCTTTTGACTCATGAATCACTTGAAAAGCATGTTGATGCACATGGAGGACTAAATATGGAATTATTTGTGCACGTGTCAGAAACGTGCTAGATTTTTGCTTGGTACTCAGGTAAGCTGTCTGCCTTTCAAGGACAGCTGAATTATTTAGGATGTACCAGCTAGGGGGTGACCGGTAGAGGGCCAGCACAGATAGATTGCTCACCCTCCTCTAAGTGTTCCAAGGACAAACTCTGAAAACTATAAATGCATTAACCTCAAATGGCACATTCTATATCACAAAGAAATTTCCCACTAAAATCATGAGGCCATTTGATTGTTTCTTTACGTATAGATGGACTTTGTAGTTCTACAATTGCATTCTGTAGTCCATCTGTTTCTCCACATACTGTGTCCTTTTTACTGATGCTACGAGTGGATCAGACATCTGTATGTTCTGATTGGTGTACTGGTCTCTGTCCAGCAGCACTGCGGTGTCTGATCCACTCGTACCAGCACCACACATACTAACACACCACCACCATGCAGTTTTACTGCAGTACTGACAATCATCCACCACCCGAACACCTCCTAATCACTGGAGAACATATTAAAATGGAATAAAGGATGTAGGGAAACAGAGAAGATCTACTCTTTGCTGTGGACATTGAAAACTACCAGGATTCATCTTTTTTTAAAGCTTTAATGTTTAAACTTTTTTACACACATCATGTTAATATTATTATCAATACATGGCAATCGACTAAAAAAAACCCACTGGTATTCTAATAATTTGCACTGAATGGTTTCAAGCCAGGTGTGAGGAGTCTGGCCAGAGCTAACTTTTGAATACTTATCAGTGAGGGTGGACGATATCTGGACTTTGAGTGATTTTTATCTTCTAATGTACAGCGTGGGTGACTCATTGGCTAAGTAGTTAGCACGTTCGTCTCTCAGTGCTGGGGATTCCCGGTTCGAATCCCAATCTGGGTGGAGTTTCCATGTTCTCCCCGTGTCCGCGTGGGTTTCCTCCGGATTCTCCGGTTTCCCTCCCACATCCCAAAAACATGGATGCAAGGTAAATTGAGTGCTCTAAATTGCCCTGTATAGTGTGTGCATGAGTGTGTGGCCAGCGATGGATTGGCGCCCTGTCCTGGGTGTATCTGCCCAGCGCCTGAGATGTTCTTCCCTGTATGGGCATGGGGAACCCTTCGCGACCCTCATAAAGGAATAAGCGGATGATAATGAATGAATAAATTTGGCAAACCTGAGCACTTTGTCAAATGTGAGACTTTAAGATCTTTACTAAAACTCAAGAGGAGATATGTATGAGATCACTGAGGGCAGTCCCCTTGTGGTTCCCCATACACATTCAGGGCGCTGGGCAAATACACCCAGGACAAAGTGCCTATCTATCGATGGGAACACACAGACACACACAGACACAGATTACTTGGGACAATTTAGAGCAGTCAAGTTATCTTGAATTAATATTTTTGGACTGTGGGAACAAACTGGAGAACCCGGAGGAAGCCCACGCAGACATGGAAACTTTACCCAGATCGGAATTCACATGTGCTAAAGTCTAAGTCACCATGCCGCCCACAGAGAAATTCATTTTAAAAATTTTCTTCACTTTGGGATGTCATGTAAATCATGTCATATAACAATTATATAACTACATGTATGTTCTTTCTCTGTTTAGATCCCTGTGATTCACAATCATGCCAGAATGGTGGAACATGTGTATCTGAAGGGCTGGAAAAATACCGCTGTGAATGTCCAACGGAATTCAACAGTGACTTCAATTGTGGTGAGCTGCACTGTTAAAATCCCACTGTCAAATAAGATAATTGTGCTTTATATAGGGCTTGGATATTTAGTCTACATGTACAGCGAAAACGTCTTGAAAACTTTCACAGGTCTGTGTTAGGGCTTTCTTTAGTCTGCTTAATTTGTTTTGTTTTGGTTGAAATGTTCTTTAGTTGAAGACTGGGTCAGGTTTCAGGCTGGGTCATGGTTGATTAAAAACTGATTTAAAACCTTTGATGCTTTTTTCAAAAACAGTGCAGTTTTGCTTTACACAAAAACAATATACTCCTCCTGTTCAAATACTTCCTCACTAATTCCACTAAATGAAACTGCAGTAGCGCGTCTTATCTTATTTTCCAAACACAACAATCAAAATTTTATTTAGAGCCTAGGGGGTCAGCTAATGAGCGAGCACATTACACTAAAGCAGTTCCCATCAGTTGCTGCCAGCTTTATTATGACTAATGCTCAAGCAACAATACTGAGGTGCCAATAATGGTGATTGGGGGGGGGGGGGGTAAGCTGGGGTATGCATCCGCAGTAAACATTTTACAGCTTCTTTTGTAACCCTGTTACTGTAGAGGTAAACGAAAACAATCGGCCGGGCAGGTGTAAATAAGAAAGCACGTGACAGCTGCAACCCTCCCTGCACAGAAGTGAACGAACAGCTGTAAAAGTGCTGATGAGCAGGAACTGGAATAAGACTTTAAGATAAATCCAGAAAATTCTTAAATACGAAAAAATATAGCGACTTTGGAAACAGACAGAACAATACATACAGAAGATAGCGCTATACAGATTGGTTTATTTAATTTAGTAAATGTGTGTAGTTAAGTAAACCGATAACATTGGTTAGAGATGTTGTTAACGTAAAGAAAGCGTGCTTTGTACAAGGCTGCCCACTGCTGTGGGGCCGTGTGCTCACTACACCATTGTGATCACCAATGTGTGATAGATGGGTAAAATATGGAGGACAAAATCCTCTGTATGTGAGCACAGAAAGCAAAATGGATCACTTTATTTAGTAATATGCCGGATATGTTATTCAGTTACCTTATTAAACATATTTGTCTTATTTTTCAGCCCCTGTTTTGACTCTGGACTGCTCAGTGGACGTGCTGTTCTTGGTTAAGAGTTTCACCTCTCTGACACTGGAAGGCTTTTTGCGTTTTAAGTCCTTTCTGAAGCCCTTCATACAGACCGTGCTTAGTTCAGACACTTCTGTGAAAGTTGGCTTGGCTCAGTATGGCAATGACGTGGTTGGGCAGCACCGAGACCCAGTGAGACTACTTAAAGCTGTGGTGTCCCTTCAGTACCATGCGGGGAAGGCTAGTCCAGCCTTTAACTAATTCAGTTCTGAAGTTAAATTATGGTTTGAGTTACGGTTAGGTTAAAGTAAAGAGTTAGTGTTAGCATAATTGTATTTATAGTTACTTTGGGATATAGTTTGTAATACACTGCTCAAAAAAATAAAGGGAACGCTTAAATAACACAATGTACCTTCCAGACCTCCATGGGATAATAATTTTGATTTACATTTTGATAATTTTTATGTTATTTTGTTCTCAATGCATTCCACTGTCTACTAAATAATGATTTTCAACTGAATATATCTAAATATCCAAATATTTTATTCATTTAGATTTAGGATGTGTTCTTTTAGTGTTCCCTTTATTGTTTTGAGCAGTATACAATTGAAAGAGGACATTTGCTCAAGTAAAACAGGATGTGTCTCAATAATGTTGACAAATTATCAGGGGAAACAAACCCAGTCAGAATTGTATTTATAATTGTCGTTAATAACATACAATAGGTACAGTGCCAGTTTTGAAATTGATATTTTTTATATAATTTTAATAATTCACGAGAGCCACTTGCCATACTACCAAAAATCCATATTTATTTATTTTAATTTGGAAATTGTTTCTGATATTTACCATTAGTTAAATGTAAGTCCTTTAAACAATTTTAGTTTTTTCTTCATTAAAAGCCCCAGGTTTAGATTTGTTTTTCAGATTTTTGCTGGATAATCCATTTTATGTGGGGATAATTATATATTGACCCAATGTGATTGCTGACAAAAGCTTAAGCAAAGAAGACTAGAATATCCCTTGCTATAAAAAAAATAATCTAAGCACCTGCGCTTATTAGGTACCAAGACATTGAATGACCGCCTGTAAAATGTGAAAATATGCACTGACTAACCTAGACCCATCAACATAAAAGGTTTAGTTAGGGATACATTTTTGCCTCCCTCCAGTGTCTGAATAGGGAAATAACAGGTAGTCTGGACCTAAACACATGAATTGTTTGTTTTAAATTGCGAGTTGTAATAAAAAGTTAAACAATAGAAAGAATATTTATTCATTCATTATCTTCCGCTTATTCCTTTATTAGGGCATTCAATTTACCTTCATGTTTTTGGAATGTGGGAGAAAACCGGAGAACCCGAAGTAAACCCACCACGCAGACACAGGGAGAACATGCAAACTCCACCCAGATTGTGATTCGAACTGGGAATCCCGCGCCGAGAGGCAAATGTGCTAACCACTAAGCCACCGTGCCGCCTAGAAAGAATATCTCATAGATATTTTTTTTGTTTTATTACTTAATTTTAATTTATCTTTTTTATAATATCTATATTAGCATTAAATTCTGGTCATTTAATGGTCTCTTTAATGCAAAGCATTTTTGGATTTTACTCTGAAACTTTGACACAATTTCTGAGCACTTTATTAGGAACCCTTGTTCCAAATTTATACATTCAATTAGTCATTCATTCTTTTCCACTCAATCCTCCACTAGGGTGGTGCGTACTTGGCACATACACCCAGGACAGGGTGCCAATCTATCACTGGGCACTCACTCACACACAAACGTACACACAGACACACAAACTATATTGGGCAATTTAAAGCAGAACCTTAAATCCATGGTTTTGAGGATAAACATATGTTTCAGCTTGAAAAGGGAAAAACTAAATATGATCAGACTGGATTATATTAAGAAATGATAAACCAAATATGATAACCACTTACAGAATCCCCAAATAAACAATTCTATCTTGATCATAGTGTTCTGTATGAAGTGCTCAGTGATTTGGGTTTCTAATAACATGTTTATCACGAAATTAACATCAACAAAGCTTTACCTTTAATGCATCTAATTATGTTGTAGATAATAATGGTCCACAACATAGTGCATCCCATAATTCAATGTATAAGTATGTACAATTCAAACCTTAACACATCTTAGTAATTTAAAGTTACAAATATATACATTTAAACATGTAAAATACATTTCAGCTTTATGTTTTCTATTCACAGACTTACAAATAACTATTAGTTCATATGTGCACAAAAAATAAAGGGCAAAGGTTTTACTTCAGAAAACAGACAAGAGAAATCTCGCAGTATTGGCAGCCAAGCTGATGTAACCGCACTTGTAGTGTGCAACGTAAACTGATTAAATACACTGATTGTACCACCACACACAACTGATAACAATGTGAGATTTGTACAGTATTTCAGTGCCTGTATTAGAAATATAAATATTTAAAGCTGATTGTAAACAGTAATGCGATCATGCACAATATTTGTTACTTTTTTTGAATTCTCTAAATTGAATGTTTATCATGTGCAGTAGGATGGCATTGTATGCAAATGTCTTGGCTTCTCTAAAGAGATATTTAGTAGTTAATTTTTCAGGTAAAAAGTAGTTACCATAGTACACTGGAAGCAAATATGTCCATGTGGATATTGTACTTCGAAAAAGAAAAGTTTTTATCCACTTCTATTTGTAATGCATTATTACATCTGTGAGAAAAGCATGTTTAATATTTCACAGATATTCAATCATTTTATGGTTTAGGGGGACATGAGGATTAATTAAAAATTGACTTGAAAAAAGTGGTTCATGCTGGATTATTAGGCTGCTTTTCTCCTGCCAAAAAGTTTAACTAAAGTTCAACACAAGAAAATCTAATCTGTGACATCATTGCAAGTTTTTTTTTTTTTTTTAGCAAAAACATCTAAAGAAGGCAGTTACATTTTAGAAACATCATCTAAAATATGGGAATTTGTATTTGCGGTAATGAAACAACCCCTCGTTGTGAAAGAAAAACCCACAATGGTAACAATATAACATTAATCTGACAAAAATGAACAAATCAACGTCAGCCATTGCAAAGAGTGCCAACATTTTTGTCTATTTGTGTATATATACACATACAGAGTGGCCCACAAAAAAGCAGCCTGCCTTATATATTCAGCAGCAAGTTCATATTCATTTAGAAACAACAATACTAATGTTTAACTAGGGAAGAGTTCAGAAATCAATATTTGGTGGGATAACCATGATTTTTAATCTCATCTTTCATGCACCTTGTCATGCTTTCCTCCAGGCTTTCACACTGCTTTTTGGTGAGCTTATGCCCCTCCTGGCGCAAAAATTCAAGCAGTTCAGCCGTGTTTGATGGCTTGTGACTATCCATCTTCCTCTTGATTACAAAGGCAGTGGCAATTCAATTTTCCACTGACCAAGATGACAGTCATCTTATTTGAATGTCGGTCAGGTACCGCAGGATGACGTCAAATGGCAAATGGCAGCTGGGGAGAAGTGCATGGCAAGAACAGTTTATAAAAGGCTGCTAGAGGCCGGGCTCAAAACATGTAAAGCTAGAAAAAAACCTTTCATCACTGAAAAGCAAAGGAGAGCCAGGCTGAAGTTTGCAAAAGGTCATAAGGATTGGACCATATAGGACTGAGTCCAGTTTTCAGCTTTGCCCAACACCTGGTTATACGGATACCTGGGGAGGTGTACAAGCCACAGTGTCTTGGACCCACTGTAAAATTTGGTGGAGGATCTGTAATGATTTAGGGATGCTTCATTGGAATCGAGCAGGTTCATGTTTGCGAAGGACGTATGAATCAAACCACGTACAATGTTGCTCTGTTTTTTCCAGTAGGACAATGATTCATGCCACACAGGTAGGTCAATCAATGTGTAAATAAAGGACTACCAGATCAAGACCCTGTCATGGTCAGCCCAATATTCAGACTTGAACCTCATTGAAAACCGAAAAAAACGGGAATGTAATCAAGAGGAAGATGGATGTTCACAAGCCATCAAACAAAGCTGAACTACTTGAAGTTTTGCACCAGGACTGGCATATGGTCACCCAAAAGCAGTGTGATATTAGCTGATATAACCTTATCGTTTGTGGCATATTAGTGCATTTAAGGCCGAATGACGCCCATGGGTGCCATCTGCAAAGCCACCATTGGGGATTCAACTTTAAATTTTTCAATAGGAAGGGGGTCATGTGACACATCAAGCACAAGAAAAACAATGATGTGCTTATTTTTAACGCAGCTTAATTAATTGATTTATTGACATGTTGCTTATTGTTACAGCCAAGGACATGTCGCAGAGGTTATCAGACAGACATTGTGTTAATGTCTGGTGAACACAGTACCCAGGCCATTGCAGCAGATTTCAATGCATAAAACCCTACGAGATGGGTGGTCAAATTGTGTGCTTCTGGTTCGGTGTTGAATAAGCTCAAATCTAGACATATGAAAACTGTCACCAATAAATAAACATTAGTGGCTGTTCTGGCAGCATTTACAAAGAGCCCAAAGCGTATCACTCGACGTATGTCCCTGGAGTGTGGCACAAGTCGAAAGTCTATTTGACAGATACTGGCTACACATAGATGGAACCATTACAAGATCCATCTGCTACAACATCTTACCGAATTTGCAGAGTGGGTGACACAACAATTGAATGGTAAAGTTAACAAACAAAACCACTGCTACTGGTCCGAAAGTAACCCACACTGGACAGATATTTCCAAATGTGTTGGAACACAAAAACTTATGGTGTGGTGTGAGATAGTGGGCCCATTCTTCATCAAAGTAAACCTAAATTCAACTAGGTTTCAGCAATTACTATGTAATGATGTGTTTCCTTTTATGTGTGCTGGCAATTGAACACAACGGGCAGCACATCCTGTGTCAATCACAAATGTGTCAAAAACTCGATAAAATCAATCATACACACCACTGTTTTTCTTGTGCAATTCTCCATGTGTTTGATGTGTTACATAACCCCCTTCCCATTACAGAAAAATAAAGTTGATTCTAAAATGGCGGCTTTGCACATGGCTGCCATGAGTGTCAACCGGCCTTAAATGTTTTCCCCCACCCAGGTACTAATATGCCCACAAACGGTAAGGTGATATCAGCAACCACTTTTATCAGGATGTATCCATACTTATGGCCCACCCTGTATATATAGTTTGTCAATTATGACACCAATTTGTAAATTGCAGACAGAGCTGAGAAAACAGTTAATAATTGACTTAGCTGCTTTTGTTCTGTTAAATGGAAAGAGAGAAGTGCTTAAAGAAAGATAGCTGGTGAGTAAGAGACAGTAAATCATAAGAGTTGTGCATGTGAGAAACGAGTCCACTGAAAAATGAGGTTTGCTGTGTGATGAAGTGCCAGTTTGTCACAACACATTTTTAGAAAATGTTGTTAATTTACTTTAACTAATAAAACAACAAAATAGATTGTCGGTTCTTACCAATAATAAAATAAAATAAAAATATTAATTCTTTTAATTAACAAGCTTGAAAATGACTGCCTGCAACACACTCAAATAAGATGGGACAAAGCAAAATAAAAGAGAAAAGTTTTCATTCACACTGTTCCAAGTATAACTGCTGAGAACATTATATTATACAGATATAACAATAAGTATAGAAGAAGAATAAAACAAACACATAAATATGGATGGATTGGCGCCCTGTCCTGGGTGTATCTTCCCAGCCCCTGAGACATTCTCCTCTGGAAGGGCATGGGGAACCCCACAGTGATCCTAGTACAGGATTAAGCGGAAGGTATTGGATGAATGAATATATTTAGATAGGATATGGTGTGGTGTTAACCTCCATAAGTGAACTGTTCATTCAAAATATTGGTAGAAATATTGGTGTATAACTGCTGCTGTATGCAAGTGAACATCAAGCCCTCAAGTGATCTTTAAGAAACCATCATGTTAATGTAATCAATTAGCCACCTGGGCACAGTCATAGGCCACGTTAGAAATGTAATCTGAAATTAGCAAAAAGGGAGACATATTACATATTTTTGTTTATAAAAATGTAAGTTTTCTGGGTTTGAAGTCATCTGAGAGGGAAAATGTGTTCTTAAAATGGTCTTTTCAGTGGACTCAATTAAACTGGTCTTTCCTCTCAAGTACACAGCTCTCATGAGTCACTGTCTCGAAAAAAAAAAAACAGATGTCCTAAATTTATTCAACATCTGCATGTAAACTTCAGTACAAAATAATAGCAGTGTGCTTAAAACAACTGAAAAAAGATTAATCCTCATACTAGCCTTCATTTGCATAATAGCCAATATAGATGAAGGCATTGGGAACATTCAAAGTGAAATTTCAAATTAAAACCTGATAGAAATAAACATTTTTTTACTAAAAATGAAGAAAAAAAATAATGGGCTGTTAAAAAAAGCTGTGTCTTCATTTTCATTTACAAACTCAAGTATTCACAGTATAAAAAGCAAGTTATTTACAGATTTAGCATATCTGTGATAACTGACCTAATATTTAGTTGTATAAACTTTATTTCTGATAACTGCTTTACATCGTTGTTGCATGAAGTCAACTAACATCTGACACCTGTGAACAAATATTCTAGCCCAAGCTGACTGGACAACATTCCACATTTCTTCTTCCTTCTTTGGTTTTGCATCAAAAACAGCATTTTTTGAGTTACTCCATAACTTCTCAATGGGATTGAGATCTGGGATTTGGGCTGGCGGCCTAATAACATCAATCTTGTTGGTCTGGAATCAGGATTTTGCCTCTTGTCTGTGGGTTTGGGGTTGTTGTTCTGCTGAATCTGCTATTTTAAGGACATTTCTTCTTCAGCATTAACATGACCTCTTCCAGCATTTTGATATATGGTCTATTATGGTCTATTATGACTGGTATGTGATAAATGGGTCCAACTCAAGTATGAGAAATATGCCTTAAGCATTTGTTTGCAACTTGTTCTTCATAGTTTTGACTTAAATTCAGTGTTTATGGACCTTACAAACTGTCTGTGGCCTTTAAATATACTATTCATATGTGTGAAAATAAAGCCAGCTCCAGAGCTTGTGAACTCATTTCTCCGTTCCCCATTCTCTTCCACCCTGTGACAATCTAGTAAATAAAGAAAAATCCCGAAATGTTTCTTTTTGAGGGTTTAATGCAAGTAGTTTGACTTCAGGTAGGAATCTTTTGATTGTTGCAGTGCACACAGGTAACTGAAGATCTATTTAATTTCTCAGGACCTGAACACTGGATGTCTCTTCTGCCATTTTCATTATGCTATGATCTTTTTGGATGATGATATTACTTTTCTACCATGGGTTTAACATCATTTTAGCTAAACAGCCAACTTTTTGCATTCATTTATATGTTTTCCCTTCTCCTTGGATACAATGTCTGAATCTATCTATTTTTTATGTTTTCATACAATGGATGACCTTACTAATTGAATGCCACACTGCTATTAATTTGAACAAGTCCCTTTCAATAAAGTGGACATCTCTTGACTGTTGATTCGGTTGCTTGCCCATTACTCGACTACATTGTCAATAATTTCTTCCCCACGTTGTATTATCTTTTCTACCAAAATTAGTTTATTCATTCATCATCATCTACTTAATCCTCCTTTTAGGGTCACGGGGTTTGCCCAGAGCAAATCTATCGCTGGGCGCACACACACACACACACACACACACACACACACATAATATATTTAGAGCAGTCAATTAACCTTGAATCCAGGTTTTTTGGACTGTGGGTGGAAACCAGTGAACCCAGAAGAAACCCACGCAGACACGGGGAGTACATTTTGGGGTTCAAACCAAAAATCCCCAGCGCTGAAAGGCAAACATGCTAACCACTAAGCCACTGTGCCGTCCCTTTCAGTCAAAATCAGTCAGTTAATAAATTTGTAATGTTAAACTGCTATTATTTTGCACATGTATTGGAAGATATTGATGCGAAAGCTTATATTGGGAAACATATCAATACCATCAAGCTCCAATTACTCGCAGCAGGACAATAATCTTATCGTGCATGAGTCACAATATGTAAACTCTATGTGCCTGACTGACCTGCAGATCTCTCAGTTAATAAAAATGTTTGAAAAATGTTTAGAGCACAAATGGACAAAAGTTACACTTGCCAAAGTAAAGTGTCCAATTAGATAGAATTACTATCATTCTCATATGATTACAGCATAATTAAAAATGGTAATGTAACCCAGTGTTAAACATGCCCCAAGATGTTTACTTAACAAAAAGAGTTAAGTTCATCAATAAAGATCAAAGTCATATTTGTCTATTTATCTGTTAAATGAATGTAAAAGTTATTGATAAAATTTTGTTTTCTATATTATTTGAAAATTGGGTTTTAATTAATAAACAAGCAGATGGGGGGGGGGGGGGGTGAAGGTAACAAACAATCTTGAAATGTTTTAAGAAAACATAAATTATAGGCCCTAATCCGTATTTACTAATAATTTAGTCATCCAAATAAGATTATCTCAAAACTACACAATCAACAGATTAGAGGATGTCTGCAAATTTCTAAATTATGAAAAAGGATGTCAGACTAAGCATTTACAAGCGGCCACATCTTGTTAAGTACTGTTGTTCAGGCAATTACTGTTTTATCTAAAGCTAGTTGTTTTTGTAAATTAAAATAATCCTATTTTATCATCTAAATAATACTACGAACTGGATTTGTTGTATTTTCATATTTTGAGGAAATAAGACTAAATAATAGATGAATAGATTTTAAAATTCATGAAAACATCATGCCAAGTACTTGGATGAAGCAAAATTATTTTTTTAAACACTTCTGTTCCTTAATAATTTTGAAGAAGTCAGCCAGATTTCAGCTATGAGATTCATTCTGTGTGTCACTAGTCTTATCCCGGCGCACCCAGATGACTTCCTCACCACAAAGATGCTCATCCACACTGGCCACAGACATGGCACACTGTTTACCGACGTCAGACAGCTTTAAAGCATGTTGGGTTTTGCAGTCCTTGCCATCGGATTTGTTTTTTTCTGAATCCTGCTCCTCCAGTGACATGGATGTGATAGGGCCTTCCAGTTCCAGACTGAGGCCTTCATCATTACCATCTCCATTCTCGTCACTATTCATGTCTGTCTCCTTAGTGTGTTCTTGCTCCTCATAGCACTGCAGATCAAATTGCTCTTCAACCCAGCGATCTGTGTCGCCTGGCTGTAAAGAACTCTGGGAGTCTGGTGACTCGGCGTCGGCATCTGTGTCAAAAACAATGTCTGTGTCTATAGTGAAGCGGTTGCGCACTAACTTCCGTCGGCCCAGTGTACGTGTGGGGGCAGAGGCTATGCACAAAAAAAATTAAGCAGTTAGTAATAAAAATAGATAAATATGAAAACGTCTTGTATGTTAAAAAATTTACACTTCGATGTCACAGTAAAAGAAAAGCTCAGAAGCCAATGGAACTGGTAACCTTGCAGTTATTTAGTCAACCATGAAGTCCTCTTCATACCAAAGTTTTCTAGAACCAAGTGTGAGGTCATCTATCCAACAGCTAAGGTTTGGCCAATGATTTCAAGCTAACATTTAAATCCACTTCACAATGGCTAAAAAAAATAGAGTTCATTATAATGGCTGTGCTCAGGTGATGCAAGCAGCTAGCGATGTGATGTTCTCTTTCTAGTTTACAGCACAGTAGCTCCTAGGACTGGACAGACACAAATACCCTGCTTTTTGTTTTATTTATTTTCATAGGGTGTACAAGCTTTTTGAATTTTATCAATGCAGCAACTCAGAAGTTCCATCATGGAACCCAAGGTGTGGTATTGTGTGCTATGGCAAAATAATAGGCACATGTCCAGTTGTATACATTTTATTACGAGTTTTTTAATACACTTTTATGAACTATTATTTGTCTTTTGTGCTTTTTATCATGCTATTGGATATGTAGTTCCTTGACAAACCTGCGCGCATTCTGCATAATTATAAGAATAATGTAAGAGTCTCTTTAAATTATTGCTGCTAATGGTGGTTCTCGAAACTATGTATTAGATCATTTTCTTACACAAATCTTTTTATTTTCTGACTTCATGTTTGTTAAATCAATAATGTCAGTGTAACTTTTCATGTTGTTGTTCATCTGAGGGTGTAATTACCTAAAGTTATGACCTGGATGTTTTAAATGATTATTTCCTGATAAACTCCAAAGAGTTTAAAGAAGTGTTCCGTTTTTCATGACTGAAATTTAATTCATAGTTCATAACGAGTAAGACAAGACCAGTGAGTTGTTTAAATGACTTGTTTCATTTAAACTATTTTGCACTATGCTTACTAGACTTAGCAAATATTTAACCAGGCCATTATGAATAATTAATTACAAAATAAATTATTTAGAAAAACGTTAAGTCGTCTGTTTTTGAGCCAGTTCTCCAAAAACACGAGTCGTGAAGCAAGACAACGACTCTGAACACAAAGAATGGGTAAAGAAGGATAACGTTCTAATGTTTGGTCAAGACAAAATCTCTTTCAGCCAATTTGCAGGACTAAGGAAAAATAGCTACGGTCCATACAATTTTGTCATTTACAGGGGTGTAATATTGGTAAAGTGAGAAAGTGATTCATTTTGCCTACTGTGCTTACACACAGAGGATTTTTTTCTCCACATTTAACCCATCCGTGCAGTGAAACACACACAAATACACACACTGGTGAAGTGAGCACACGTGCCCGGA
>JAOUQT010321519.1:0-37114 GCA_025769995.1 Xyliphius kryptos | reverse complement strand
CTGGGGAGGGGGGTGGGGGGGGGGCTTCCCTATGCCCATCCAGGGAAGAATGTCTCAGGCACTGGGCAAATACACCCAGGACAGGGCATCACTCGATCGCTGTGCACACACTCACTCACACACCCAAACTATAGGAACAATATAGAGCAGTCAATTTTACCTTGAATCCATGATTTTGAACTGTAAGAGAAAAGTGGAGAACCCAGAGGAAACCCACACGGACAGGAGAACATGGAAACTCCCCCTGTATAGAACCGGGAATTCCCAGTACTGAAAGGCGAATGTGCTAACCGTGCTCATTTTCCTAAATTTGATTGTGAAACTAGCCATCAAACGTAAGACCCCTTCAGTGTCACATTGGAGTCTTCCCAAGCACTTACAAGGCTAAAACTTGCCGGGTTCTTACTTTCCTGCATTTGATGGTTTGTGTGCTATCACGATTAAATGCAACACCTCGGAGGGATTGGGGTGTTGGCAAGTACCTACAAAGCTAAAACTTGGTTCTATTATTCCTTATCGCGTCCTTGGAAAACCTTCTGAAAAATTCACGTAAGAAAGCGACCGCATGGATACCGTAGCCACAACTCACACGATATTTATTGCCCCGAACCTCACCCTGTAATAATACATCCATTTGAAATATATAAACTCCAAAGCCATCATTCGTTCAAAAATAATTGGCTTTCAACTTTCACCTTGTTAACATGTTCTCCACCATAGCGCAGCACAGGAATTCCTCTTGTAAATCCATAATCCCGGTTTATAGACGAACATGATCCAAACATGTGTTCATTATACACCTGAACAGCTCATCATTTCCATCACACTTCAGTAACTGAATACAATACTACCGTCAGTGTTACCTAATCTTCCAGCACACATATACACACACACGCACACACAAACACACACACACATGTAATAAAGCTCACGCTGCACACAGCCTCCCTACATGAACATAAAGGCATTAACACAAAAGAATTAAAAGGCTTCATGTGGGAGTATTCAATGAGCTTTCTAATGAAAAAGGTGGGGGGCGGGCGAGGGGGGTTGAATTAGTCTTCAACCTGCGTGACATTTTATTCTTTTCACGGTTGGTGTTTTTACACTTGACACAGAATGATACGGCATCTAGTTACCATGTGAATGGAAAGGGGAGGGAGCAACAATGCACCTGGTGAGAAGTTTAATCTTTATTTAAGCCGTCACAAAGTTGTTGCTATAATGCAATGAATATGTTCAGCTCGTCACAGGCGTTAAGTACGCATCCTGCATAGCTAACTCAAATGCTGAGCCTTTGCTGATCAGCAATAAAGCTTCTTGACTCTTTACCTTACTTTTTAAAATTGGACCAACTTGGAAGGTGTCTTCTGGCCAGATGGGGGCCATTCATTCATCCATCCATCCATTCATTTATCCAACTATTATCTTTCACTAAATCCTATACTAGGGTTGCAGCGGTTTCCCGATTCCCATCCAGGGGGAAAATTTAGCACATGCCCAGGACAGGGTGCCAATCTATTACTGGGCACGCTATATAGGGGCAACTTAGAGCAGCCAATATAACTTAAATCTATGTTTTTGGACTGTAGAAGGAAACTGATTATCTTATACTATGGTCGGGGGGGGGGGGGGGGGGGGGTGTGCCCATCCTGGGGGCAACATTTTGGATACACCGAGGACAGGGCACCAACCATCACTGGGCACACACAGACAGGCAGATAGCCATATTGTTGGAAACCAATTTATCTATTAATTTATATATCACTCATCTCATTATCTTCCACCTAATCCTGTACTAGGGTTGATGAGGTGGAGGGGGGTGTCCCATCCATCACTGGGCACACAATTACTCATACAGATAAACACATACTACAGTATATTGTGGTACATATATTTTTGATTCTATATTACATATTACCCCAAATATGTGTATCCCAGTTTGAGTCCCATTTCGGCACCATGGAGAGCGCCATTTGCTTATCAACCCAAATAGACAATAGTTTTGTCTATTTAGGGCCATGTGCCTCTCTCCGTGGTGCTGAAACAGGACTTATTATTGTGATATTGAGGTGATTTATGAACCCTGGGTTTAAAATGTACTAAATAAAAAAAGGTAGTACACATACTTTTGATGATCTTGTTTCCGGTGACTTTACATGATTACGGTGATGAGTCTCTGCTCTAAATCTTTGCTCTAAAATTATTCCGCTTTGTGTAACTAGTTGAGAAATGATTGAAGAAACCAAATCCTTACTGTAATGCCTGAAACAACAAAATATATGTGATCAATAAGATTCTGTAGAGAGAAAATCGTGAGCTATAGCTTTCAACCTACTGAATCAGTATATTGACTCCAAAGAGACCCTGGAGGATGTGGCTTTGTCACCTGATTTACAACTTCCCACTGGCTTCCTACAAACCAGGAGCCGTTCTTTTTATGTTATTAATCCACTTTGCACACCATTCTGTGTTTGCTTTGCAGACAGTTTCATCTTCCTTTATCTTGTTTTCTTCCGTTGCACTCGAAACAAAATGAGTATAAACTTCAGAGAACCTGCTAAAGCCTTTTCATCTCCTTGTGATGCATGTGTGGGTGTCAGTGCCTTCATGAGGCAGCCATTTTGAAATTCCAAATACAGTTTTATGCTTCGTCTGAAATGGAGCACTCTCAGTTTCAGGTTTGGGTTCTGCGCCATCCAGCCTCAGATAATCCACAAATAATTCTGGCCTACGTTGATTTAGTGAGACAGATTTTCGGATAAATGCAGCGCTGCTTTTGAGTTCTCTGTCTGAAACAGCAACCATGATTCTGAACATAAACATAAAGACCATTTAGACTGCTACTGTGGAAAACTAGGATTAGGACACTGGTACTAATATAATAATAATAATATAATAATAATAATTTAATCTCTCATTATAATGTACACCATATTTCCAAAAGTATTTGCTTACATATTCAATAGATCAGAATCAGGTGTTTCAATCCCTTTCATGGCCACAGGTGTATAAAATCAAGCAGCTAGACATGCAGAATGTTTTTACAATTTTGAAAGGAACTAGAACAGATATTGGGAGTCAGGTCCTCTCATTCCACATCGGTGTTTGCCCTCATTAAAGATTTCCTGGACCATTGGTCCAAACAATCACAGAAACATCTTATAAATTCTTTCCTGAGGAGTGGAAGCGGTTGTGTAGGTGTCCTAATACTTTTTTGTTATTGTTGTAATTTTAATAGCACTCACAGTGAATCAGAATCCGAACCACACTGTTAATGCAGCTTTATACAATCTGGGGCTGAAGACAGCCATGGCTGCCATCTGTCCCCCCACGTCCCTGCTGATCAGCGCTGCTCTGTCTCAAGCCGATTCCGTGAGATCCCCCTGCATCACTATTGCTCATCTGACAAGGTGAGAGGGTGACGTCATGGAAACCTGCGAGGGTGTCGTGTGGGTGTCATGGCAAGACAAGTGGGCACGGAGGAGGAGGAGGAGACTGAGGGACGCTTCATCTCAAACCCTGTTAAGGTTTCATCACAGACTTTTTCTATGGACAGCAGCAGGTTCCTGACTCCGGTGTAAGGGACCTGAATGCCATACATGCAGACCTCAGTTTGAGTATCTGTTTTTCATGATCCCATATTTTTTTCCTCAGAATTGAGTGATTCCATATTTTTTTCCCTGTGCTTGGTCAATAAAAGTAACATTCACTGACTTCCACATTGTTTTCTCTTCATTTCTCTGCGTCTTCCTGAAAGCCAACAAGTTGCACTTTGGAATGACCTTATTATTGTATCATGGATCTGAGTTTGTTATGAAATGAAATTACAGAATGAAATGTCTGAATGAGTGCTCATCCAAGACTGGTGATTCCATACTTTTTGCAAGGGGTTGTATACACGTGTGTGTGTGTGTGTGTGTGTGGTGTATCTAATTAGCAGAAAACCTATGCTGCACTATGGTGAAGAACGTGAAAGTTGAAAGCTGATTGTTATTAAACGAGTGATGATTTTGAAGGTTATGTATTTCAAATGAACGTAATATTTTAGAGTGAGGTTTTGGGAAATTAAAAATCTGAAAGGAATATGTGGAATGTATATAGTGTTGTGACTGTAAATAGGTAGAGTTGTGACTACAGTGTCCACGTGCTGGCTTTCTAATGCATCCAATGTATTTTCCACATGTGATTACCATGTACATAGGTAATAATAGTGCCAAATGTCAGTCTTGTTGGTAGTCAAAACAAACCTTGTTGTTGGTAGACAACAAACCATCCGTGGTGTTGCGTTTGATGACAATTGAGAACAAACCATCGAACATAGAAAATCAAGAACCAGTTTGTTTTTCCAAAGACAAGGTAGATAATCACAGTCAAGTTTCAGCTATGTGGGTACTTGGGAAGACCCTGAGGTAACATTAGAGTCATCTTGCGTTTGATGGCGATATCGAAGGAACCATCGAATTTAGGAAAGTGAGAATCGGTTATTTTTTCAACGCCCTTAACGCCCTGTCGTTTCCCTGGAGGAGTCCTGCGTTTAATTTTCATATCTAACAAACCATAGAACGTGGAAAGGTGAAAAGTACTTTGTTTTTCCAACGACATGATTATCACGATGCCAAATTTAAGCCTTGTGGGTAATCACAAAGACAACAATTCAATCAAGGTTTTGCTAGATGGCAATAGGAAACGAACAATCGAATGTAGGAAAACAAGATCCTGTTTGTTTTTCCAAGGACATGGTAGATAATGATGGTTCCCAGTTTCAGCCTTGCAGGTACTTGGGAAGACTTTTGTGACCCTGTAGGTAACTTGCGTTCAATGGCGATATCGAACAACCCATCAAACGTAGGAAAGCGAGAACCCGTAAGCTTTTCCAAGTACATGGTAGGTAATCACGGTGAAAGAACTAGTGATGAGTGAGTGAGGGCTCTGGAGTTTATATGTATAAATATATACTTAATTTTTACTTCGGATCTCAGTGGCTTTCTGTTCTCTACAGCGCAGTTGCTGTGTAATGATAATGAGTTGTTTGGCGTTAGAGAGGAAGGAGCCAGCTGTTCGGTCTGTTCTGGAAATGATGTTAATTTAGGAGAAATGCTCACCCATCACCACGTCAGCTGCATTATTTATTAAAATAAATTGTATTAATGAAAAGATGAAATGACCAGTGGAACGAAATCCATCAGCATTTGCTGTTTTTCTCTCCTAGTTTCTCTCCTCTAATCGAAAGAAAACACTTATCCTTTTAACGGCCAGATTGTTATCATGTTAACGTGAATTCCACACCCCCTTCTAATCGTTTGATGTGAGTGATGCACACCCTTTAAACATAAAGCAGTTGTCTTTGAATGAAAGATGAAGTTTATCTATTTATACTACAGTGTTACAGCATTAGTTTCATGTTAGCCACCTCGCGTCATCCCCTCCAGTCTACCCTTGCGCTAGTTGCTATTTGCCAAACACATCGTGTCTACCCCTCCATCTACCTGTGCGCAAATCTTCATACGCCAAGCTCCTCACGTCTTCTCCAACACTACCCACACGGCTATCGGCAATCGCTATACACTGAACGCCTCGCGTCATCTTATCCACTCTGCCAGTGCGCCAATCACTATACACCACATGCCTCGCGTCATCCTCTACCCTCTACCCATTGGCCAATCACTATATATGTCAAGCACCTCGTGTTCGCCAATCTACTCTACCCTTGCACCAATCTCTATACGTCAAGCTCCTTACACTCCTCTATACGTCAAGCTCCTCCTCTCCGACACTCCATCCACGCACCAATAGCTATACGCCAAGCGTCTTCCCCTCCACTCTACCCGTGCACCAATCGCCATACCCCATGTGTCTTCCCTCATCCTGTCCACTCTACCCGTGCGCCTATCTCTAAACGCCTAGCGCCTTGTGTCTACTCCTCCCCTCTATCCGTGCAGCAGTCGCTGTAGAGATGACACACACTAAGCTCCTTCTGTTATAAGTATATAAAAAAATGTGTGTTTACAAATGCAAAATTGTGTCAAATTTTTAAAGCAATCGATGAAGAACATACATTTTTATTTATTCACAGTAGATGTAACACTTAACTCATCATCTTACACTTAATCCTATACTGGTACTAAAGTTTTTGTGGGGAGGGTGGGGCTTCCCCATGCCCATCCAGAGCGTTGGACAAATAGGCCCAGGACAGGGAGCCAATCCATCACTGAGCATGCACTCACTCACACAGACAGACACATGCTAAGTGAAATTTAGAGCATTCAACTTTGAATCCATGTTTTTGGACCGTGGGAGGAAAACGGAGAACCTGGGAAAACCCCACACAGACACAGGGAAAACATGGAAACTCTTGCCAGAACGAAATTCAAACTTTGAATCCGGGCACAAAGAGGCTGACCACTACATCACCATCCCATATAACACTTATGTGGTCTTAAATCAACGTCACAAAAGTTAAGAGCAAGAAAATCTACAGTTTCCAAACTTGTTAGGTGAACGTTTAAATTAAAAGTTTAATATCGCGCCATTTTGGCTTTTTATTTTTGGGCATCCATCAATGATCCTCTTCTTCTTCGCCTCTCTCACCGTTGTAGATGCTCATGTCAGAACTGTGAAGGCGCAGGCCAAATCGCTGCATTCTATTTTCTGCATCGTTCTCAATGCTTGCTTTTTGTTCTCATTTTCCATCATCATCTCTCTCCTCCTCCCGCCTCCTCCCGTATTCTGTCACTGCCAGTTTTTCACATGGCGACTCTCTGAGGGCATTTCCACTCCTATCTGCCACTTTCTTTTTGTGTGGTAGAGTGTGTGCACGTGTACGCTCGTCAGTCGGAACTAAAACGTGGTCCATCTGTTTAAACACTGAATCCTCTTCGCTGTTTGCTCCGGGCTTAACCAGCGTGCCCCTCGGCTCGAGCGGGGCAGTCGGCCCAAACGCGGCGCGCTCCAGACTAACTCGCCCTTTTGTCCTAAACCCGTTCTCCTAATTGCAGCCAACTGAAAGGTCAGCCGCTTGCCGCTTGCCGCTCCGCCTTTGATTCGAAATCCCTTGCCGCTTCTTTTTAGAATTCTGAAAGCAACATGATTTGGCTTGACCATCAATAAACCTACATGTCCTCATACATATGGCAGTCTACAGAAACCATCATTTGCTGAGGCCAGCAAATACATGGATAGGCTGGATAAAGCTCCTTAAGGGTAGAATTTGCTTGTGCTTCCTATGTCTGCACAGTTTTTTTAGCTTAAAGCTTAGATTTCATTTTAGGGACTAACCCGGTACATTTGTTCATATAGAAGTAGTAGATCAATTCTAGTGGGCGTTAAAACATCCCTTTATTAAAGGGTTTAAGACCTCAGCCTAGTTCCTATAGGGTTATTAAATAGAAGGAACCTTTTCCAACATTCAAAGAACTATCAAGAGTGCAGAATGCTATTAATAAAAAATATTATACATAGTACAGTGTATATAAACTATATTGCCAAAAGTATTTGCTCACCCATCCAAATGATCATAATCAGGTGTTCCAGTTACTTCCATGGCCACAGGTGTATAAAATCAAGCAGCTAGGCATGCAGACTGTTTTTACAAACACTTGTGAAAGAATGTCTTGCTCTCAGGAGCTTAGTGAATTCCAGCGTGTAGGATGCCACTTGTGCAATAAATCCAGTCGTGAAATTTCCTCGCTTCTAAATATTCCACAGTCAACTGTCAGCTGTATTGTAAAAAAGTAAGTGTTTGGGAACGACAGAAAATCACCCACCAAACGGTAGGCCACGTAAACTGATGGAGCGGGGTCAGCGGATGAAGTTGCGAAGAGGTCGCCAACTTTCTGCAAAGTCAATCACTACAGAACTCCAAACTTTATGTGGCCTTCAGATTAGCTCAAGAACAGTGCGCAGAGAGCTTCATGAAATGGGTTTCCATGGTCGAGAAGCTGCATCCAAGCCATATATCACCAAGTTTAATGCAAAGTGTTGGATGCAGTGGTGTAAAGCACGCCGCAACTGGACTCTAGAGCAGTGGAGACATGTTTTCTGGAGTGACAAATCACGCTTCTCCATCTGATTGGTGAGTATGGATTTGGCATTTGCCAGGAGAACGGTACTTGTCTGACTGCATTGTGCCAAGTGTAAAGTTTTGTGGAGGGGGGGTTATGGTGTGGGGTTGTTTTTCAGAAGCTGGACTTGGCCCCTTAGTTCCAGTGAAAGGAACTTGCTTAAGCATACCAAAACATTTTGGACAATTCCAAACTCTCAACAGCTTGGAGCTGTTCCCCTTCCTCTTTCAACATGACAGTGCACCAGTGCACAAAGCCAGGTTCATAAAGACATAAAGGACAGAGTCTGGTGTGCAATCAGGTTACAATCCCAATCTGGGTGGAGTTTCCATGTTTTTCCCGTGTCCATTTGGGTTTCTCCAGTTTCCTCCCACAGTCCAACAACATAACTTCAAGGTGAATTGGCTGCTCTAAATTGCCTCTACATAGTGTGTGTGTGAGTGTGTTCTGTACTTTGCCCATTGATATGCTGGTGCCTATTCCAGAAGGCCAAACAATCTGGACTGTAACTGTTAATCACAATGAACAAACGGTCTTTATTAGGAAGATACGCCGTTGCGTCACAGTATAAGCGGCGCTTTGTTGGATTTGAAGCGTGTCGCGATAAGTCCTGATGAAAGACATGCCGTTTTCAGAAATGTCAGGTTAATCTAATGGCTCAACTGATATGATGAAAGGCGGTGAAAGCCTCGACTAAATCCCGCATCCGGAAGACGATCTGAAATTAACAGCGGCTGTTAATTATCCCAATGTAATAACCGAAGTGAAATAGAACACATCCCCCTCCGAAGCCCTGCAGACATCTAATAGGAGTGTATCGTCGTTTAAATGTGTGCTAAGCGTCGCATCGTACAGCTTAAAGCGCTGTGAGAGAGAGAGAGACGTCTCCCTGTCGCTCGGCTTTAATAAAACATCGACCCTACCGACATGAAGCAATCAAAAATTGATCATGCTCAGTTTTGCCATTTTTCATAACCACCCTGTGTGAAAGCTGCTGAAGGGTGAAAGACGACGGAAAAAGGTGGAGGCCTGTTCGGCTTCCCACACGGGGCTTCGCTCTTCTGCTTCTTTGTTCGATTTCCTAGTTTCTCTTCCTGCCCCATGCTCCCTCTCATTTCTTTGTTTTTTTTTTTACTTTGGCGGCTGGTGAAGTCGGGTGGAGATTGTGCAGTGAGCACTGGGTGACTCAACGGCACTTCTTTCATTGAGGTTTCATCCGCCTCGCTCTTTCATTCCAGTTGTTCCGTTCTCATGACCGTGACTGCGTTTCAGTCATTATAAACACTAAACAGGATGTGGAATGGACTTTTCATCCGGGTCGAACAGTAAAGACTCACATCCATCAACATACAGGGTCTACATACTGGTTCAATCCAGGTTTAAAGTCTTACTGCTCACTGCCCCTCTTTTTCTGCTGCTAGTGTACAGCCAAGTGGTATCTGTATGTGCACTGCTCCCCCGCATCCAGCCATAGGGTTAGGCAACATCTGCATGCAGTGTCCTACAATCCCCCTTTTTGGGGCCAAATTTCGTGGCTGAAGAAAAGCCCACATTTCGAGATACTAAATTTTCCCTGGTGAAAATATTCATGTGTATAAGCTGTGATGGACATGAGACCTGTCCAGGGTCCTGCCTGTGAAAGTTGACAGGGTCTCCATTATCAACCACCTGGACAATTTGCGGGATGCACATCCCTGAGGATTTTCTCCCTTTGCACGACCAATAATTCAACCCTAGATGCTTCTGTGGCGGCTGTGTCGCTTGATGAATTTAGCCGCCGTTTTTGTCGCAGTAGGGAGGAAATAGATCTGCACGATGATGGTTAAACAAGTTAGATTTGTTTGTTGGAACAGCTTCGGAGAGCACTGTTTAAGGTGGAAGCAAGCACAACTGATGGCCCTCGACTTCCAGGAGTTTACTGTCATACTGCTCACCTCTCCGTCTTTCTCTCATTGGTAGACGGCATGAGTGACTGCTGCTAACAGACAACCAAGTGGCATCTTTACACGCACTGCTCCCACGCATTCAGCCGTAACCTTAGGGTTAGGCAACGGTCTTCATGGTTGGAAAATTTGGCGGCAAAAAGAGGGACACCTAAGCCTTGCGACTGTGGCAAATCTTGGCGCTACTCTACCGTGATCTTTGTGGCTTAAAAAAAAAACTTCTATTCTCTTAGGTGAAAATGTCCAGGTGTCTAAGCTGTGATGGACGGGAGACCTCTCCACGTTCCTGCCTCCTTCCCTTTCATTTTGAGAGGGCTGACAGAGTCTCTATTATCAACCACCTGGACCCTATGCGGGACGCACATCCCTGAGGACTTTCTCCCTTTGTGACCTGAATTCAACTCTAGATGCATTTGCGGCGGCTGTATTTCCTAATGTATTTAGCCGCCGTCTTCTGCTAGGAGGGGAGGGAATAGATCCACATGATGCATAACCTGTCAGTTGTTTGCAGATCCCAGCCAATTCGTCTTTGTCCAAGTGGCACGCTGCATGCAGCGGTTTGTCTCCGCTAGCGGCTCTATTGACCGAAGATGTGTTGAACAGCAAGCGGAAGAGCATTTGATTGATGGCCAAAGTGGCTTTTTGAAACAAACAGTGACAACGGTGCGTATTTTGCCTTGTTCTCATCGTGCAGCTTCAAAGGGTTTAAAGCCAGCTGGACGCTGACGTGCTTAAAAACAACAACAGCGGTAGATAGCAGACACAGCACTGAGGGTTCTGCTTAGTCTCCATTATCCCGCCATCAGCACACCCTGTTTCTCAGGTGCCTTGAACGAGAGAAGGTTGTCATTATTTTGGGGCTATTAGGGAGGTAATGACGACTCGCTCGCACCGCTCTGGGCTGTGCACCGCTCTCGCTCACGCATAAATGATAGCGCACTCAGACGACACTATTGCTATTCTTTTTGCAAACACACGCAACATGATAAACATGTCATGGGAATGACTGTGATAACCCAATTTGTGACACTCCCAAATAGTTCCTATTTCTCCGCTTGTTATGAGATGAATTAGACCCTGTGAAACTTTCCTCCCTTCGCCGTTCTCTTTAATAGCTTCCACTGCTATCTATCAGCCTCAGCGACGAGGATATGAGGATAAAAGTGTTTATACAATACGAGCAGCGATGTATTCTGCTTTATGATAGCATCTCAAAAGCCTGCTTTTATTGCTCATAAAGTTCCAACTGGAGGAGGCGCTGATGCATTTTTAGTCCGTCGTAATTTCTTATCAGAGCTCGAGGCTGCGACGGTACAGACCTGCAGAATGCTGGGAAAAACATTATGTCTGGGAAGAGAATGGTGGAGGGTCTCAACTACCTGTCCATATTTTCACCACTGCCACATTTTCACAAAGTGCTGCTAATGCAATGGGTTTTAAAAACTCATTTGGAGCAAAACGCTCATCCGCCAGTTCTTCATACATGAGTTCATGGGGATCAGGGTGCTACATCACCTCCTTGAGAGCACAGCCATGTCTGGAAACCATCTGGAAACCAGAGAACCCAAAGGAAACCCACGTAGACATGAGCAGAACATGGAAACTCCAACCAGAGCGGGATTTGAACCGAGAGTTAAACGTGCTAACCACTAAGCCACCGTGCTGGTCGCGGCACTGTAAATAATTATTACTTATCTGATTTTCTCGTTTCTATGGTTACCACTATTCATTTGCCGGTTACACTGCTCTTTTTTTTTGATGATATTTAGGCAAGATGACAAATATAACCTGGAGTATTTAAAATTGGGATTTTTAGTGTGTTGTGGAAAAGTTTGTGCTCTTAAATTCCCGCTTGTGCATACGTATGTTTGTGAAAACTTTCTTTTTTATTTGTATGTTTGGCCATGAGAGCATATGGGTCCCGTGCAGTGATCCTGTCGAGAACCCCTAGTGTAGAGGACCGAGCCTGTGTGTATGCAGAACCTGGAATTTTGGAAGTGGTCCTCGTGCTGGTCCTCACCAATAAGCATGTAAACGGCAGCTAAATAAAGTGGATCCACATTTATCTTTGAGGTTTTGGAATATGATGCACAACCAGCTTGTACTTTCACGTCCTTCCAAATACATGGTGTATCTGTTCCGCAGCCAGATCGGACTCCGTGCAGAATTTTAACTAAATCCAGCGAGTGATTCGGAATAATGTCACACCTGCTGGAAATAAAAGTGCTCTGGTTTTTATAATTATAGCTTTTGGACGGTTATCACTGTATTTTAATGTATCTCGATGCGAAATGAACTGAAAGAACTAATATTACCGCTCGGCATCGTTTGTACGCCGGAGAGAGCACAAATCAGTTTCCAGCGCATCCTGTAATTGGCGAGATTAGTGTATTTTAAACGACTTCTAATATTTCGAACACTGTGATTTTCTCTTTTTGGTAAAAATGAGGTAGATTTTACAGCCTTTACTATCCACCTACAGCCCATCGAGTTCCAAATGGAGCCCCAAGCCACACCGACTTCCTGATTTTAAAACCGTAAACAAACGTTTACGGCAGCTGGTGAGTTCATGTTTTTGAGACTAAATCTATAACGAGCGGAATACCTGCGATAACAATATAAAAGTTGAAAAGCAGCAACTAGCCGTTAGCCGTTCTATGCCCGGGTGGCGAACATTACAGCACGCTTCATTGAAGTTGATTGGCATATTTGGCAATATAACGTTCTTCAATTGCATCTTCAATAAAGTTTTCGGATACATTTAGTCAGATGTCCTTTTGCTGTTGACGTGCAACTTGTAACATGCCTTACACCATTATCTTCTTTTAGCCCTCATGCATCTTCCCCTCCCATGTGCCAATCGGTGTAAGGCAAGCGCCTTGCGTCTTCAATTTCTAAAAAATTTGGATTTTGAACTAACTAACATTTACATTTTTATTAATATAGATGAACTTATTATCAAGTGAGGTTAGGGGCAATTAAAAATCTGAAATTAATATGTAGAATGACTATAGTGTCAGTTGTGACTACGGTGTCCACGCGCTTGCTTTTTTTACATGAATTTATCAGGTGATTTTCCAAGGACACGATAAGGAATGACGGAGCCAAGTTTCAGCTTTGTAGGTACCCCAATCTATCCGAGATGTTGCGTTTGATGGTGATAGCGAACGAACAATCGACCCGAAGATCACAAATTATAAAAAAAAAAAGTGGTGAAAATTTATCAACTTTGAAAAATAATGGCATTATTTGTATTATTCGTGCCAGACGACTAACACAACTATAGGATGTGGAAAGCAGGACTAGCGCAACGGCTGAGATAGGAACAAGCTTTATTACAGACAGTATTAACATTCAAACAGCCACCGTTCGGCCGATGGAACTCGTCAAAAGTTCCACCCCGTCCCACGAGAGATGTTTAAGAGCCTGCTTTCTACCAGTCACAAATCCCAGTTCTGATGGTGAGTTCAGGTTTGGCTTTGCTGTCCTCTGGTGGTCTCTTTTACCTCTGGCTAAAATCTAAATGGCAGAATGTTGTTATTAAAGACAGCACCACCACAGTCACTGCAGATTCATCCTCTTCATCTATTAAAAAAATTCTTCTGAATTTGATAAACCAGCGCTGCAAAATTTTGTCGTTTCATAGCGCCGTTATTCGGTGTTGGGCTTTTCTGTCAAATAATGTAACGATTTTTAAAGTAAACTTTTTAATATTAAATTCATGTTTGCATTTTAGAAACTAAAATTATGTGAAATCCTCAGGGTGTTCATCAGGTAGTGCTTAACCCTTAGGCTTTTTTAGATTGTAGTGTAAAAAAAAGACCCACACAAATGTCGAGAACCTCCAAAATTCATGCAGAATGCAGCCAGGCCATCGGCCTAACCTGTAGTAGAACCCAGGATGATGACATCATATCATTCTCTTATTCTGACACATAAAGAAAGGATTTGGGATGATTCCAGCCACTTTGTTTTTGTCCGTGGACTGAACTTTAGGTCACGTGCTGGAGATCTGCACTCTGAGACATTAACCTCCATCCACTCTAATGCCTTTTGGGATTCGGAATGAATTATTGTGATTTTATGAAGTTTTAATGTGGGCCGTGTAAATGTCAGTCGGAATTAGAGACTTTCCACGGTCATTAATGTAAGTGCAAGAATATCTGAAATACCATGTCAGCCTCTGGAGTGACGCAAAGTGATGCTTTTTTCAAGAAGTAAAGCTTTCCTTTTGAAAACAATAATGATAATAACAAGTTACTCTGAAGCATAATGTCACCGCCAAGCTGTTCGCCTCCTCAGCGACTCAACTCTCCAGCAGCACCTGAATGTTTCGTTGGATCATGTTGGGATTGAAGGTAATTGGGTTGAGTAGTCAACCGATTCTCAAACGCGGGCTCACATTTTCATACAAAGCAATAAGGTACTAGAGGGTGTGGCATCATTGTAAATAAATCACAAGAAAGATGTGATGTCATGTAGCGGAGTACAGTTCCACCTCTTTTCCGTGATTTATTCACAATAATATACAACCTCGAGTGTCTTATTGCTTTTTTCATAACGGGTAGTTCCTCTCCTTACATCTGATTGGCTGAGCCGCTAGTCAAGCTGTGACATTATTTACAATAAACTACAACTCTGACCGCTTCACATTCGTATGTCCACAATATTAAATATACCGTTTTCCTGAAGTTTGTTTATAAACTGTGTTCTGTAAATTGACCAGTAGATGGGAGTATTATATCGTTAAAAAAAAACGAGAAATTATTTTAAAAAGCGGACTGGATTATGTCACGGACGGCAAGTTTATTAGCGATTTTGCTTTCATTCAACACATTTATAAATCAAACCTTGTTTTTAATTATAGTGTGTTGGTTACATTTTTTAAAAGCAATCTGGCACTCGAGGTTGTGTGTTATTGTGCATCAATCACGGGAAAGAGAATGCTTGCTTGTCATTCCTAATAACACCTCTTTCCCGTGGTTTATTTAAAATAATGCATGCCTATCCTGTCCTATCCTAATTGGGATGGTTTGTGGTTTTATGTGGAAACCTCCTATGACCCTAGCAGAGGACTAAATGTAAGATAATAAGATAAGATAAGAAACCAAGAGTGAAGTATCACTGTATCTGAACCACTTGTGCCAGTAACCTGAACAAGATCCTCCTCTCAACCCCAACAACGTCTTCGCCTGGGAAGATCCACCATGGTTTCTTCACCAGCTCTGCGCTTGTATCTTGACACATGAGCCACTAGCGATAAAAGGTTCAACTAAACGAATCAATAGAAACTGGTGTAAACGTCATTAGAGTGCGCTCGAATGAGATTCGCTCCACCGCCACAGACGCATAGCCTCCATAATCTGGTATTAAGATGATTATTATGATTCTCACAGCCTTGTTCATCTTGCTCCGATCATGGTGCTGATGAAGATGTTCCGAAGACATAAATCGACGAGGGAAAGGTCATACCCTGGGGTAGAAAATGAGCGGGAGAGTCAGCGGGAGAGAGCGAGAGACCAATAAGACGGGGTTATTTGTCTGGCTTGAAACTGAAAATTGAGGAATCTTCCTGGCTCACAGTTAAAGATCGCTGGCTCTTCAGTCTGCCCCTCCCTGAAGACTGCGAGGAGGGCTGAGCTCCAGCACCGACCATCTGCTCCTTTAGCACGCTGCCAGCACTGAGCCCATGCATTCTAACCCTATTCTTGTGGCATTGCGTCCCAACTGTGTGTGAGGGTTGGTGATGCAGATTACTCTCTCGTGTGCCGCTTTTAAAAGGTGCAAAGTGAAACGATTTCCATGGGCGGCATAGACATGCAACGGGCAGAGCGGTACTCTCAGAGCAAAGAGATCCTGGGTTGAATTCCATGCTGGGAGGACTATGGATTGTGTGAGTAAGTCATGTAAGATGGTAGGAGATACCATAGCAGACCTTGGTAGGAATGAGACAATTTATTGTCTTCGCAAGGTAAAAAGGTAACAATTAATTAATCGCAAGAGTGCCTTAACATTGTCAAGACAATATTCATTGGAAAAATACATATTATGTCAAAACTATAAACCAAGGGGCACTACTCACACAGAACAAAAAGAAAGCGTCACTTAGAGCAACTTTCAGACTACTGAGTAATACGAGGTGCTATCTTCTTGATTACACATTTGTTGGTCAGTTAAGCTGACACTCGGCAGACAAAAATACATTTTTTTGTATATTACTTTTACCAAATCATGACTGAGAACAAACTACAATCATTGTACTTCAGCAAAATCCCGTCTATCTATTTAATTGTCTAAAATGATAAAAAGAAACGGAATCGCAGCAGAAGACCGTGAGAGGCCGTATAAAAAGTCTGTACAAAATCATTTAGCACTTAGAAACTGTTTTCACTTTATATCTGTTCTTTGATTGGATTAAAGTTTCTTGATCTAACAACTGTAGAATCCTTACTCAATGACTGCATTTTAAACACAGTCCCTTACTGGCACCTAAAGCTGAAGCTGCAATTCTGTCTATGCTACTGCGTTTACTCGGATAAATTACCATACAAAATATAAAGATAGTAGTTTGTTCTCCATTTAGTCATCAATATATGTAATTGCCAAAGCTAAGGGTCACATTAGGGGCTTCCCAATTACCTACAAGGCTAAAAACTTGGCACTGTGATTCCCTAGTATGTACTTGGAAAAATGGTTTTTCGCTTTCCTACGTTAAATTTTTCATTCGCTATCGCCAGTGAACGCAACAACTCGGATGGATTGGTATCTTGGCGAGTACCAAGAAAGCTGAAACTTGCCTCCATTATTTCTTATCGTATCTTTGGAAAACCAACTGATAGTCATAGTCACAACTCACACTTTATTCATTCCACACATTCATTTCAGATTTAATTGCCACAAACCTCACTCTATAATAATGCGTTTATTATTGACGTTGGTATGGGGATGAGGTGGAAGTTTGTCAAATGAACCCAATAGCTATTGGTTCACGGGTTACGTGGCGGGGTGTTTGGTGAATAAACCCAAGTGAAACTACCTAAGGAATGAGGCATGAGTTTATCAAATGAAGCCGATAGCTATTGACTCGCGGGTAATGTGGCGGAAATGAGGTGGGGCATTTTGTGAGTAAACTTAATAGTGATTGGCAGAGGATTGAGGCGGAAGTTTGTCAAACGAACTTGATAGCTATTGGCTCGTGGGTAACAAGGCGGGAATGAGGTGGGGCGTTTGGTGAATAAACTCAATTGGGAGTTTATGGAATAAACCCGATAGCTATTGGCTTGCGGGTAACGTGGCGGAGATGAGAATTGTTTGTAGAATAGAGTTGCAGTTTAAAAGATTTTGAGTAATCGTCTCATCCCTAGTCCTTGGTTGTAAATGTGTATATCAGTGGATGTGTCCATTTTCTCCACCTTTCATCTTTTCAGAACTTGACTGGCCCTCACAGATCCCTGACCTCAATGTCCTACTCATTAGTTCCACTGTATAATCTTGCAGAAAGCATTCATAAAAAACATTAAGATGGCTAAACAACTCCTACAGGCAAAATGTGTCAGTGTCCCAATATTTTGGACTTGAGGCCCGATATTAAAGCCATTAATATTTAATGTCCTGAAGTGAGTTTGAGTTTCCTGAAGGCTGGCAGAGAAAATAATTCCAAAATCTGCGAACCCTCAGCGCCATGATGAGAGGAGGCCGAGACGGCGGCTGGGGGATTGCGATGCCGGTGATCAGAGAGGTGAAAGATGGCGGCGTGTTTCAGTGTGTACTGAAGTGTTCATGTTCTGCAGCAGACTGCATGATTCAGCAGCTCTCCTGCTGGCACTGCTGACAGTCCAAACTCGTTCCTCTCCCGGCTTTATCTCTCTATCTCTGATTGATTTGGGCCGCCGATGCTCTCAGGTCTCTGCTCCAGTCGCATCCTGATTAAGATTCGCTGCCATAGGGAGCAGATGATTGGTTGAGAAGGCTGCAAACACACACTGCAGGAGCAGTTAGGGGGGAAATTGGGGGGGCAAACGCAGGGCACATGGTATCGGCAACCGGAGAGGAATCACAACGCCAGTCTGGCTCGAATTTTGGAGTCTGCTGTTGCTTTAGAAATCTGTCGCCATCTCATGAAGCAGATGGAGCGATCGGGGATGGAAGCGCATCAAAGAGCACTAAAGACCAATAACAGGGTGGATAAGAGAGAGGTGGGTGGAGGGTACAGAGGATACAACTAGAACATGAAGATGGGGGTGCAAGGGACTCTTGGTATGAAGGTTTTCTTTGTAATTTGTAAGAATGTTAGACTGCGGCTTTTGATCATTGGTCAAGTACACCTCAATGACAAAAGTATTAGGACACATCTGGAAACCGTTAGTACCCCTATTCGATTTCTGACATGACCAATGATATTCTGGATGAATGGGACAGGTTTCCACAGCAACCTCCCCAAATCCTGTTGTAAACTTTCCCTTGATGATCTGTTGTACCTGCCAAAGTGGGGGACCAGCTTGATAGGAACAGGATGTCCTAAACGCTCCAGCAGGTGCATTGCATAGGCGTCTCAATACTTTTGTCCATACAGTGTATGAAGCAGGGAACTGACCATGATAAGCCTGAAAGAAATGGGAGAGCAGGAACAGCCTCTGCACTTTAAGGGTACTTCAACGTTCATTTGTTTCAAGGTCTTGAGGTTCAATCATTCTCCCCAGTCTGTGGTCCTCCACCTTTCTGAAGTGTGGGAGGTACCTATAGAAAAAAGCAGCTTTATATTATACACTACAGTGGAGAACTTGATAAAAATGTGAAAGTTGAAAAGCAATTGTTTTTGAATTAGTGATAGCTTTGGAGTGTATATATTTCTAATGATCATATTATTATAGAGTGAGGTTTGGGGTAATTAAAAAACTGAAATGATTGTGTGGAATGAAAATAGTGTGACTACGGTGTCCACACAATTGTTTTCTTACGGAAATTTATCAGCACGATTTCCAAGGATAGCCTTGTAGGTACTCGGGAAGACCCCGGATTGACCCTGGTGGGGTTTTGCTTTTGATGGCGATATCGAACGAACCACCAAACATAAGAAGATGAGAAGTACTTAGATTTTGTAAAGAGAAATTAGGGAATCGCAATGACAAATTAATGGGGCCTGGTAACCTCCATAGACCTGGATTTGTGCATCACTGTTGCAAGTGCCATCACTGTTGCAAGAGCCTTCCCCCAACTTTTTCCATGAATCTGCAACCTGCAAATGTCCAAAATATCTCAACCGAACCTAATTATGTTATGGCTCCTCTACCAGCCCTTAGAGTTGGCCCACTGCAGTCAGGTGGATAACATTCTCCTTGTGTAAGACAAGACATTGCGTTATCATTTTTGTAATGTTTTATGTTTTTATTGAAGCTAGAACATGAGGTGATCCTCAGGGAATGCTACCAGGCCCACTTATACTCCTAATAATCCTAATACTCCATTAAAATCTCTATAAATTGATACTAAAGACTTTTCAAAGAATTAAAAAAAGTCAAATTACACTTATTGCAGCATCGCAAACTGTGGTTCAGGATGTTAAGATGTTTTTTTTTAGGTCTTTGAAGTAATAACACTGAGACAGACACCCAATCTCACATGCTCATTCATCCACCACGCCCATTCTAGCACTCTCACGCTGCTCCTGTTTCTATTCCTGGCATGTGGCGCTATGCCACTCGCATATTATGAACACATCGAGCCGAGAGATCTGGAGCTAAGAGCTAATATAATTATTGGAATTAGAGAGAGAGAGAGGGGCGTGAGTCACCACCCAAACACTGCGGAACAGGAGTGTGTGTTCTTAGAGATTAGAGTTGAAATGAAAAAGAATTTTCATGAAAGAAAAAAAGAAAGAGAGTATGGTTCTGGGGAGCTGGGAGGACGGGGAAAGGAGGGGCTTCACAAGCAGCACATGAAGTTCTATCATCACAGCATGCGACTGATGTCATTCCTGGTTTTCGTGGTTTCCCTGGTGACAGACTGTGAATTAAAACACCTTTGACCCCCGTCCAGGTCTGGCCAAAAGTGTGTGTATGCCACTTCTGTTGGTTGAGTGTTAAGAATACTAATACTATTAGAAGCCCAACGTTGGAAGCCCAACGTTGAGTGACAGAACACCACAGAGGGTTATTAAAAGAATAATATATAAAAAAAAATTAGTAAACCAAAATGATTCACGGGCAGCACGGTGGCTTAGTGGTTAGCACATTCGCCTGTTCGAATCCCAATCTGGGTGGTGTTTGCATGTTCTACCCGTGTCTGCGTGGGTTTCCTCCGGGTTCTCCGGTTTCCTCCCACATTCCAAAAACATGAAGGTAAATTGAATGCTCTAAATTGCCCTGTATAGTGTGTGTGTGTGTGTGTGACTGTGTGAGTGAGTGTGTACCCAGAGATGGATTGGCGCCCTGTCCTGAGTGTATATGCCCAGCGCCCGAGACGTTCTCCCCTGGATGGGCATGGGGAACCCCCCGCTACCCTCATAAATGAGTAAGCAGAAGATAATGAATGAATGAATGAATGAATGAATGAATGAATGGATGAATGAATGAATGAATGAAAATGATTTACCAACTCTAAGATGCTGGGCGTCCTTCAACACTCCAGCCACGAGCAACAGCTCCACATACAGGGCCCAAGGAGAGCAGCAAGCTATGACAGAAAGCTATTCCCTTCCACGTCAAATTCAAGGATTCAAGTCCAGTTGTATTTCTGTAATCAGTTTTAATTGGCTGAAAATGTCCAGACTTTAAAAGACTTTGAAGACCCTGATGGCCCAAATTCTACACTCTTCTAGATGCATATACACTAAATTGCCAAAAGGATTGGCTCATACACCTTGACCCACATATGAGCTTAAATGGCCATTCCTAATCCATAGGGTTCAATATTACGACGGTCCACCCGTGCAGCTTTGCAGGGAAGGCTGTCCACAAGGATTAGGAGTGTGTTAATGGAGACTTTTGACCATTCTTTAAAAAGCGTATTTGTGAGATCACACACTGATGTTGCACGAGAAGGCCTGGCTCTCAGTCTCCACTCTAATTCATCCCACAGATGTTCTATCAGGGTAAGGTCAGGCCAGTCAAGTTCCTCCACACCAGACCCCGTCATCCATATCTTTATGTACCTTTCTTTGTGCACTGGTGCACTGTGATATTGGAAGAGGAAAGGGCCAGCTCAAATGTTCCTACAAAGTTGAGAGCATGGAATTGTCCAAAATGTCTTGGGGCCAAACCCAGCTCTTGAAAAACAACCTCACACAATCACGCCCCCCCCCCCCTCCACCAAATATTATATTTGGCACAATGCAGTCAGACAAGTATCGTTCTCCTTGCAACCGCCAAATCTCGTCCATCAGATTGCCAGATGGAGACACATGATTCGTCACTCCAGAGAACGCATCTGCACTGCTCTAGAGTCCAGTGGAGAAGTGCCTGACACCACTGCATCCGACACTGTGCATTGCACTTGATGCATGGTTTGGATGCAGCTGCTCAACCATGGAAACCCATTCCATTGAATGCGCACTGTTCTTGAGCTAATCTGAAGGCCACCTGAAGTTCTGTAGTGATTGACTGCAGAAAATTGGTAATATCTTTGCACTATGCGCGTCAGCATCCCCTGACCCTACTTCGTCAGTTTACAGTTTTCAGTTTTCCTATAAAACAGCTCACAGTTGACTGTGGAAAATTTAGGATCAAGGAAATTTCACGACTGGATTTGTTGCACAGGTGGCATCCTATTACAGTTCCACGTTGGAATTCACTAAGCTCCTGAGAGTGATCCATTTTTTTACAAATGTTTACAAAAACATGCCTAGGTGCTTGATTTTACACACCTGTGGCAATGGAAGTGATCGGAACACCCAATTCTGATTACTTGGATGGGTGAGCAAATGCTTTTGGCAATATAGTGTAAGTCTGGTCATAGATGCACGGGATAGGTTCGCTAGCAAAATTTACAAAACGTTGAATTGTAGCTCTCTTCTTTAACAGTAAAAGTGATTCAGCACCCTATTCCGCTTCCTTTTTTTCTACCTGGTTCTAAATCGTTCTTCTTTACTGCCATATTCGTATATTTTACCCAGGGAGCAGTTGGAGCTCGTTCTTTTCCTTCTGTAAAATCCACCGTCCCATGGGCCCAAAAGAAGAAGGGCTAATAAAAGAGCACACTCCGGCGCAGTCAGCCCTCTCGAGCCGGCGCCATCAAAAGGCATTGAAAAGTCACTCGTCGGGGGAGCTGCCCTTAGCTCCGGGATACACGCTGGCACAGAATAAACAGGAAATGAGTTCGGCTCATGTGCCACAACACAGCACATCGTTGTGCACCTGAGAATTTGACGGCTGTGTGTTGGACCGCGGCCGGACGTTTAATTTGCTGTTGATGGCTGGTAATGATAAAACATCAAAATAAAGTATTATTTACAGAAATGTATTTAGAATATACTGTATATACAGCATTTAGATCAATAAACTAAATATGGTTTGCTTTAGTACACCTCTCGTAGAAAAAAATAGATTTCAAAAAGGTCCCTTAAAGGTCCCTTTTGGAAAGGGTCCGTATATTGGCAGAAATATTGCGACATCACTTCTCATTGCCACATGAGGAAAACATTAAGCACCTAGATGTCCATTTTGAACAATTTGGGACAGGTCCTTTTGTGATGCATGTGCATAAAGGCGTGGGTGAATTGAACGTAAGTAGCCTACACAAATCCCTGACTTCAACCCCTCAAACACCTTGTGAGTGGTAGGCTGGTTGTCTCTCAGCCAGAAGGTCCTGGGTTTGATTTGTAGTGCCGTTCCCAAACTCCGTGTTGTGCCTGAAAGAGGGCAGTAAAAGACTGTGGCAGACTGTGGTGCCCTCTAATGGGAAAATGCTAAAAGAGGAAGGTATATACTGAATGTATAAATTGAGTAAGGTTTGGGTCACTGGAATTTATTGGTAGGTTTTTAAAGGACAAGATAAGGAATGATGGAGCTGAGTTTTAGCTTTGTAGGTATTTGCCAAGACCCTAATTTATCCGAGGTGTTGTGATAGTGAATGAACAATTGAAGGAAACAATGCGAGAACCTTTTTGTTTGGTAGGGAATCACGGTGCCAAGTTTTCGCCTTGTAGGTATTTCAAAAGACCCCAATATGACACTGATGGGGTCTTGCATATTAAACAAACTATCGAATTTATTGGGAGGCAGATTTCAACTCGCTGAAATCAATTTGTTCAGCGCAAAAACAGCAGAGTCCATTATCTGCTTATCTCAAGGAGAAAGGCTTCTACAGTATTTTGTAGGTATTAATATTATTGGCTACTCCCTGTTAAGGTCACTGTTGTTGGAACATAAACTCAGGATCTGCTGCCCCATTCAACCTAGATGGGGTTTGAGGCTGGTGGTTCTTCGTTTGAGCCCAACAACACAGTGAGGCTGTTTCCAAAAACAAAGTTGGAAGGATTCAGTTTGTCTATTGTTTTAGGAGTATCACTCCTCCCTAAATCTTAGGAACCCGATCCTTTCCCTAATAAAGCAGAGGCGCTGTTTACAGAATTGTCTGTTTCACACTGACGCTGTGACTGATGAAAGTTTTCAGAATGCAGGAGCAGGATGTATTCAGCTCTCACTCTGCTGAGCTCGTACTTTATGGGTGTTGTTCTAATCTCAGCATTTTCGCTTGTATAAGCAAACTTGGCGAATGGTGAACAGTTGGACTCAAGAGGTACTCGTTTACGAGTCGCAAATTTCTGCCTTCTCTTTAAACAAACGGCCTAAATAAGAGCTTTTTATAACTACTCTCTCAAATCGTCACAAGCACCATGTTAGCAGCCACAAGCTGAAGAGAGCCTTGAGGAGCTGAAAAGGAGGAAAGGGCCCAGCGTGATGTCGGGCGCATACCACTGTTGTACACGGCAGCGAGGACTATTTAGGGGCTAACAATAAAGACACTCTTTATTGCTCAGATCAGATTGCTCTTCCCTGCACGTCTAAGAAACATGTATATAAATATTTATTTCAATTCAGATATCTTTGAAAAAACCTTAATTCCTTTATGAACTTTACCTTCACCATGACCAACATCACAGCCATCTACTGACCACCAATTAGTCACATTTAATATCTTTGGGATAAACTAGAATGGAGACTGATGGAGACTCTCTTGGTCTACATCAGTGCTTGAACACAGGAAATAGTCCCTTTGAACTGGCAGGCGACTTTAACTTCCAACTTCCCGCCATCAGCTCTTCCTTTTTAGTGGAATGTGGTGTGACTTGAAATACCTGAACCTCCCTTCGAGATTAACCAACATAAGTTATTGTCACAAATTATGACTGTTGCACCTGGGGCCAATTATGATGGAGCTGGATAGACCTTGTTAAGGTTCATAGAAGTGTAGAAGTTCTGCCGTGCCCAAGTGAAAAAGGTAGCATTACCATTTCACAAACAGTTCCACCAGAACTTTCTTCTGACTCTTTCGTCATTTGGTGACATTTATACCTACAATATAAATGGCAAAGCCCTCACTCACTGACTCATCACTAATTCTTCCACTTCCTGAGTACCTACAAGGCTGAAATTTAGCGTGATTCCGTGTCCTTGGAAAAACAAAGTACTTCTCACCAAGTTTGATTGATCGTTCGATATCACCATCTAACACAAAACCCCTCCACTCTGAAATTGGGGTCTTCCCAAGTACTTTCAAGGCTGAAACTTGGCACCGTGATTACCTACCATGTCCATGGAAAAAATGGGTTCTGACTTTCCTGTGTTTGTTTAATCGCTATTCCCATCAAATGCACCACCTCGGATTGAGTGGGGTCTTGGTGTGTACCTACAAAGCTGAAATCTGGTTTCGTCATTCCTTATTGTGTCCTTGGAAAACCTACTGATAAATTTATGTAATAAAAGCAACTTCGTGGACACCATAGTCCTATCTCACACTATATTCATTCCACATATTCACTTTAGATTTGTAATTACCCCAAACCTCACTCTATAACAATGCGTTTATTTAAATATATAAACTCCAAAGCCATCACTCATTCAAGAACAATCACCTTTCATCTTTTTCATTTTTTTTTACCAAGTTTTTCACAGTGGCACAACATGGGTATTCCACTAGTTTGATATATATTCTGTCTGATCTTCCTCTAATAGGTCTTATTAACTTTTGGACAATGCTGCAGGACTCAGGTTCTGAATTTGTTTATATTTAACCAGCAGCATTAATTCTATTATTAAAAACACAGTCCGTTTGGTTGTTAAATAAAATTTAATAAATATAGTTCTTAGTTTTATGGATTGTTTATGGCGACTGTATGGTGAGCACAAACCATGTTTACTGCTAACAAACTAAAACATGTCACGGAAAATGCAGTTTAATGGCGCGTAATGATTTCAAAATTTATACAATGGATCAAAGTAGGCGTTGTCTTGCCACGTGATTTATCTGCAGGACATTTTTTGCTTCATCTCTTACTTTGAAAACTAAATATCCTGCATCATTCAGTTTGCCTGTAGCATTTGATCATCACTGTATTAAGGTTTGCTGTTGTGGATTTTGGACTTTAATTGAGTCATGTTCAGCTAATATTTGTCTGGCTGCTTCCATTTAAACAAAGATGTGATATCTTTTAAAAGTATCAATAGACGCCTATCGGCTGTAAACTGTCCTTCATGTCCAACTGCAACACCCCCCCCCCCACACACACATACACACACACTAATTACCAACAACCTTCAAACTGGAACAGCAGTTACACACCAGTTTGTTTGCTCTCACTTGCTTCCTTGTTCTGACTCGCTCTCTCTCTCAGCCTGAATACCAAACTCTGTGACCCAGAAAATCTGCACATTAATGGGGGAGCATGCAGTCCTGTAAAAGCTGCAAATATTTATGCTGCCTCTTCAGCATCCCGGCACAAATGCATCCTCAGAAACGTACCTCCATTGGGATGGATCAAATGCACCAAGCTGCCATGTATCCAGTGATCTGACATTCGCCTTGTGTTCACACCACCTAGGTTTGGAAATAACAGGGTATTAGCCCTTTAAGGTGTCAGATGTACCTACTGGGAAAACTGTTTCAGAGGCCAGTGTGCATGCCAGTTGTATTAATTAAAGCCAGGCTCTATAGAGGCATTGCTAGTTCTTTTCATGGCATCAGTCGTGTAATAATTGGACAGCAGTTTGTCATTTTTGCTGAAGAACAACGACAAAATGAAAAACAAGCCAGTTCAGTTCAACAGTGGTGCAAAGCAGCTTTACAAAGAGCCCCATTTAGACCTTGAACATATTAGCCAGGGGTGAGAGAAGAAAGGACAGAGCTACCGCAAAATGAATAAGGGAAAACCTTGAGAGGAACCGGCCTCCTCTGGGTATGATTCTTGAAAGAGTTCTTTTATAGCACAGTATAATGAAAATCTCAGCAGCGCTGTGCGGAACATATTAAAGTGCACTGTGAAAGGAGAAGACTCCATAAACATTTAAAGCTGGGTTCGTTGATCGCGATGATTTGGCTGTCAGTGGACCAAAAAGTACACGGACAAAGGAATTAGGATTCTACTCTGGGAGGAAAATAGTCTATACTGTACATTCAGAAGAGCATTTGCGAGGCCGAACACCGATGTTGGTCCAGAGGGTTTGCATTCCGTGTGGGCCATTTAAGTTCTTGTATTGGAACACAGCCAGGCCATAATATGAATGGATCTTTTCCAATCTGTTCCTACAATGATAGAATCATGCCGTTGTCCAGAATAAATGAAAAAATTAATTTTATTCAGGCTTGACAAAAGACCTGAATGACTCGACTCAGGTAGTTGTGTGCCATCTAAGGTATAACTGAGGTAAATGATTTTTTTTGTAGGGGTCGGTAATTCTATTGTAAATGACTAGCGGATACCCGTGCTGCGCTATGATGGAGAACTTGATATCAATGTTAAAGTTGAAACACAATTGCTTTTGAATGTGTGATGGCGTTAGAAATTATACATTTTAAATTAACGTATTATTATAGAGTGAGGTTTGGGGCAATTAAAAATCAGAAATAAATATGTGGAATGAATGTAGTGTGAGTTGTGACTACAGTGTCCACGCGGTTGCTTTCTTATGTAAATTTATTAGTAGGTTTACAAAAGACACGATAAGTAATGACGGAGCAAAGGTTTAACTTTGTAGGTACTCGTTGGGACCTCACTCCATCCAGGGTGTTGGGTTTGACAGCAATAGGGAATGAACAACTGAACGTCGAAAAGCCAGAACCTGTTTTTTCAGGGACATGGTAGGTAATCCCGATACCAATTTTCAGCATTGTAGGTACTCGGAAAGAATGAACTATCAAACTTAGGAAAGCAAGAACCTGTTAGTTTTCTGAAGGATATTGTAGGTAATCACGTTGCAATGTTTTTGATCTTTAGGTACTGGGGAAGACCCTAATGTGACACTTAAGGTGTCTTGCTAATGAACCATCGACTGTAGGAAGGTGAGAAGCAGAATATGATAGGGAATCACGATGCCCACGAACTTTTAGCTTTGTAGGTATTTGGAAGTGGGAGAATTCGTATAGAGTGGGTGACTCAGTCAGGGATTTGAAGTGTAAAGGTATAGATGTGTAGCTATGTGCAAGTTTACAAGTGTAAATTATGTTCATGTACTTGAAGCTTACTGGCTGTGTTTTAGGTTTTTTATGTCTTCTTTTGGTAAAGAAACCTGCAGAGCTCTTACACCGGTCCTCAGTGTGAATCCAGTAAGTGTGATGGACTAGCAGCCTGTTTAGCGTGTTGCTGTTCACCCTGTGGGTGCTGAAAAGACCACATCGTATGAATGACTGATCAGCGATGCGGAGTTCACAGGTTCTGACTGCTGCTGCAATCGAGTTCTTCGAAAGCTCTTCGAAAGCTTGAACTTTTTACCATAATTACATAAGTTTTAAATGTACAGCCCGAAATAGCATTAACGGAAGATGCAGATGGATTGTGAACCAGTCAGCCATAAACACTATGATTACCCATCCTGCACTGCATCGCTTGAAAGCTTATCATCACCTTCCCAACAGGACACCTCCACACTGGGTAATTACAATGGCAGGAAATGGCATGTCATCAGGGGGACGATGTTGCCGGCGGCCTCATCTTTACTCAGTGAGTTCACGGGTGCGTGTTCCCGACACCAATTCCAGACAGCGGCCACGTTAGCGATGTTCATGGCGGTCAGACTAACGGAAAGCTGAGCCTGCTTCATGAGCATCGTTCAATAAATATTGAATCATCGTCACCTTGAAAGCCTTCAGCGTCTCTGGCAGGACTTTGATTCCACTGATGCACTCGAGAACATCAGTGCGCTCGTAATTCTCGTATTATTTTTGTGTCCTTGAGTGATTTCAGCTTAATCTTGCAGGCGCTCGGTCACACTTAAGCTGACAGGTGACGTGGAAATGTCAATTGCCTGGAGGGTGTGTCTGTAATCAGGTTGTCAAAGAGCCACATGACGTTGGGGTATATGATATGCTAAAGAAATTGTACGTACACGTATCTGTAAATGTCAAATCGTTTTTTTTTTTCCGCAGGAAGAGGATGCAATTTGCACCCATAGTGCAGTTTTCTCAGATTACAGGAATTCTGCCAACCACTTCTTTTTCCCTACCATGATTTTTTTGTACGTCAAGCTCTCCCATTCTTTTCAGAGTCTTTAAATTCTTCTGTAAAGGCCTAAAAATCTCTATATCACAGACTGATATTAATTATATTTCGTCTATCAATACATAATAAATAATTCCAAATGCACTGTCCGCTTCCTTTCATAGCGTTTGCCTTGATTATGCCGCTTTCAGGCATGTATGTTCTTATTAGAGCATTTAGCCACTCACATTTCAGCATCATTGGATGCTATGTTGCCCAGCGATGGATTGGCACCCTGTCCATTTTCCCAATGCACGAGACGTCACCTCCAGGCATGGTAGGGAATCATAATGCCAAGTTTCAGCCTTGTAGGTACTTAGAAAGTGAGAGAATAAGTAGTGAGTAGTGCCCCTTTTTAATTATATTCCACATCCTTGTCACTTTGATTCCATTAAACGATCTTAAAAATTGATTCAATCAGAGTAATGAAGCCTTTAGCAAAGACTCCATTCAGCCGATTGCATAACGATGGAGATAACACACGGCGAACCCGTGATTAAAAGCAGTACACGGAATAACGCTCGGCTTGATCAGGAGTTGCGCGATAGCTCCGACAACCTGAGCACTGACAGCTTGCACTTATTAGCAGGCGATCAGTGAGTGTCCCCACGCAGTAGCGAGATTCAGTTCAGTGCTTTTTTATAATTGTCTGATGTGGTGGAACTGCAGTGTCAAACCTACTGAAAACCTGTGCTCTGGAACCATTACATCACCAAATCAGTGTCTGCAGATCCTGACTGATGCTCTAAAGTTAGGAAGAAACTCTTTACAGAAGAGTCCAAAACCTTTATGTTACTGGATTAGAATCAACGGGAGTTATCAACGGGAGCATGATAACACTGGAGATCCTGATGCATCGATGGTTGACTGATTTTCTACTGGGTGGCCCAGTGGTGCAAAATGATTGGCGCTTATGCTTTAAAAAAGGAAGATGCTGGGTTAAGATCTTAGATTGTAGTTTGTAGACAAGGTGTTTGCTTGTTCTTCCCAAGTCTTTGCTTCCTTCCATAACCACATGAAGTGCTGGTAGGTGAATTGGTGGAATTTAATTGGTTTTATGGTAGTGTGTCTTGCCTGTAATGAAGTTGGAAATTTTTTCGGGGTTCCTTCTTACCTTTTAACCAACGTGATCATCAGGACTGGGATAGGAAACTTGAAGAAGTATTTAAAGACTGGGCACCATTCATTCATTCATTCATTCATTATCTTCTGTTCAATCCTATACTAGAGTCGCAATGGAGTTCCCCATACCCACCCAGGTGAGAACATTTCGGCCGCTGGGCAGATACTCCCAGGACAGGCCGCCAATCCATCACTGGGCACACTCACTCACTCACACTACCACACATACTTACACACCATACTGGGCAATTTAGAGTATTCAATTCATTTTGAATATATGTTTTTGCCTGTGGGAGAAAACTGGAAAACCCAGAGAAAACCAAAGCGGACTCATGGAGAACATGGGAACTCCACCAAGATCGGGATTCAAACTGGGGGAATACCCAGTGCTGAGAGCTGGGAGAGAGAAAAGTTCCTTCGGTTCCTAACTTGTGATTATTGATGGTTTTACAAAAAAAAAATCCTCCGCACACATAAAGGCTGCGTGCTTTTCCAATATGAACATGTTATGAAGTTATAGAGAGGTGTTTAAGAGCGTGCTTCCTACCAGTCAGAATTCCCAGTTCCGATAACTGACTCAGGTAGTGCTCTGCTGCTCTCTTGTGGTCTCTTCTGCCTCTGCCTCAAATCTAAATGACTGAATGTTGTTAATAAAGACAGCGCCCTCCACAGTCACCGCAGATTTATCCTCCTCATCTATTTGAAAAACTGTGAATGTTCCAGCGCTGTTTCGTCATATTCATCAACGGTAACTTCCAGCTCGACCTCTGGTTTTTCCGTCAATTTACTTATTTTTTTTAATTTTTATTTCAATTTTAGAAGCTAAAATAATTTGAAGGGCATCACGGTGGCTTAGTGGTTAGGTTCGAATCCCAATCCCAACACATCCTGAAGACCTTTAGATGGTCAGGAGACAGTAATGGGGCTTAATGCCCCTGAACCTCAGAATTTTAGCATGATATCATGGTAGGGATTTAGGGACTTGTACAATTAGTACTTAAGTCTCACAGCTGGAAGGTCCTGGATTTAAATCCCAAGTGGGGCTGTACCTACATGGGTCATCTCTGGTTTCTCCGACCAATAGTTAAATAAGATATCGATACCCCTACGTTTTGAAGGTATTTATAAGAAGGTATATCAGTGTACCCATGGTTCCAATCCTGGGAATTATAGAGGGTATTAACGGAATAGCCTTGCTGCACTACGGTGGTAGTGATAACAGGGTGATCGTTTTTGAATGAGTGATGGCTTTGGAGTTTATATATTTTAAATGTATAACATATTATTATATACTAAGGTTTGGGGTAATTAAAAGACCAAGTTATATACTTGCTGCACTACGGTGGAGACCTTGATAACAACGTAAAAGTTGAAATTTAGTGTATTAACATAGCGTGAGGTTTGTGGCAATTCAAAATCTGAAATAAATATGTGAAATAAATATAGTCTTATTTCTCACGTAAATTTATCAGTAGGTCTTTCAAGGACACGATAAAGAATGACACGCCAAGTTTCAGCTTTGTAGGTACTCAGGTACTGTGGCGCCCCCTATGGTAACAGCCTAAATAAGACAGTTAAATCAAATATTGCTCTTCCTTTCATTGGCTAATTAATTTGAAGGTCAAATCTGACCAGTGATTAATAGATCCTTTATTAGATGATGGACTGGCATCGTGTCTGTACCGTGTCCATGTCCAGTGCGTTCTCAGGTCTAAGCTCTGGACAAGGAAAATGACCGCGTTTCCGTGGTTTTCTATTTGGACCACGTCATTCAGGACGGAGCCCACATCATTTCTGACACCCAGCTAATGGGACAGATACAAACAACAGAATGGTGAGCGATTGGATGCGAATAAGCAATCTTCGCCCAGTCATGTGTGGCGTTTCAATATCATCTTCTTTAACTCTCATTAAGTATCCTAATTACTTACTAATTAATTATTCCATATGCAACAGACGGTCGGACGGAGGCACCGTCATGATGTAATGCCTTGTTATCCTTCAGTTCAGGTTTCACAAGTGAGGAGAGTCGGAATGTCAGAAAGCTGCACACTTCCAACAGTTTGGGGAAGATCCTTTGTGTTTTGGCTCGGTGGGGTGAGAGAACTTTGGAATCCCTTTAGAAAACCCATCAATCTGTGGATATAATGCGTTGGTGTCCCAATACTTTCGTCCATATTTTAATCATTCAATCCTAACTGTGTTCCAAATTATTATGCAAAAAGCATTTAGGAGTGATAAGGTAAGAATTGTTTTGTTTGTCGGTTAAACTCATTGATAGTGATGTGTGTCAGGGCTCTTTATATCACTGAAAGCAATTGCAGACACCTGTGCTTATTAGTTTGGCAGGTGTGTCCAATTAAAGGCAAGACTACTTTTTCAAGCCTACATTTTCAGCCAAAATGGGAAACAAGGATGTGTCGGCTGCTGAGGGGACTACGGTGCCAACAAGGAGGAGGTGAAGTAATGTTTTGGGCTGGAATGATGGGGAGAGAGAGATTGTCGGCCCCTTTAGGATCCCAAAGGGGTAAAGACGACCTTTCAAATCCTGACAAATTCAATGGACGAGAGTTTGGAAGCTCATTTGGAACAAGGGGGTCCTATGTGCAAATGTAACATCACCTAGAATAAAGTTTTGACATGAAAACTGTTTGATTTCAATTTGTAATAACCTGCTAATGCTTACAATATCACAAATTTTTTGGTCTTTGTAAAAATTAGAAGGTTGAAAACTGTCCTGTGCATAATAATTCGGAACATGCATTTTAAGTGTTTTTTTTAATATACCTTTATCATTGGCAGTTTGTTAAAAAACCTTTCAACTGTACTCTAATAGTTGATTTGCATAATAATTTAGAACACAGTGTAGTATGTTTATTCCTTAATAAAACCCACGTATTTAAGAAACATCAATCAACACTTTATTCTTTAACATTAAAAGACATAGATGTCCTAGTTGACTATTACTATTTTCTAAACAGTTTGAGAAAAAGTGCTGGGCAGATACAACCAGGACAGGGCGCCGATCCATCACTGGGCACACACCCACACGCTATATGGGGCAATTTAGAGCATTCAATTGTCCGAGAATACATGTTTTTGGATTGTGGGAGGAAACCCACACAGGCATGGGGAGAACATGGAAACTCCACCCAGATCGGGATTCAAACCGCGAATCCCCAGTGCTGAGAGGCGAACGTGCTAACCTCTATGCCACCGTGCCGCCCCAGTTTGATTACAATGGTTTATTAAATGAACAGAGGAAGATGCCATGTGTTTTACTTGCTGAAGTCGGAGAGGAAAAGATAAAGCATTCAGATATATGGTACATCGGGCATCTTCATTGATTTCATATCATATTTTAAGGTTAGAACCAGGAGTTTCATTTGCATTGTTATGAATAGACGTCCCTTATAAAGAGGAAATGACCTCATCCAGAGAAAACAATATTTATTCCTAAAAAGAACAATAACGGTAAGCATTTAGACGATAATTCAACAAGCCTGTACAGATGGTTTAAACAATGTTCAATACGCAGGCCATCCAGACCTCAAAAAAAAGCACAATGTCTGATCATCTCAAAGGTTTCCATTAAAATCAAAGGACAAAAGCACAGTGGGCTTCGAGCTGAACACGTCACACTTTATTGTTTATAAACCATACTCATTTATTAATGAGTTGTTAATCGAAAATTTGATCTTCAAATGTTCAATTGTCTGCATCAACAGAAATGTAGAACAAAGCCTGGAGCAACTGAATGAAGAGATGAGTGACCGCATTTATTTCCCAATCCATACAAAGACACACTCCCACAGAGCACAGCGCTCTATCAGCTGGCGATGAGGAGCATCCGCAGCACTGAACAACACTATTGGCCGGCATCCCGTCACGCCCCCTAGTCTGTTTTGTCAATACACTTGTGGTGGGCTGCACATTTGCTGGGCCTTTATTGGATTTCTAATTAGAATCCCAAATCTCTCATTTGCAGCAAGGTTTAGTTTCAAGGGTACGGATTTCTATCCATGTGCACTAATGATGTTAATAAGAGAAGCTCTGAGATACACAAGTCGAATTTTACATACTGCAGTGAGACAGATACCCTCAGGTATGTTCTGCAAACTTGACCTAAATACATCCTCTTTGAACTCAGTTGGGCAAAAAACGTTTCTTTTTTAAATTACAAGCCTACTAAAAACATTAAGCGTCAATAGCTTGTGTCAAAACAACTGCAAACACACACACACCCCTTCAAAATGCAAGTGGATTAGCTTTTCTGTACCAGTGGAGCAACACATCACAAAGAAGCAAGTTACATACAAAACTGTAATACAAGAAGCAACATAAATTCAAGTTGTTTAACACACGTCATAGCAGGAACGCTGTAGAGAACGAGTCTTGCTGGGGTTGTGGTTTCAAATGACAACATTCTCTTGCTTATCATTTTCCAAGACGGACCTTTTGGTCCCTTGTGATGGATGACTACAAGCAGAGGATCCCTCGGCTCAATCGGAGTTCATAGTAATCATCACTGTCATTAATAACGTCTTCATCACTTTTGTGATGCACATAGTTCACAACGCCACTCGTTGGAGAGTCTTTGAGCACTATAATCGAGGACGAGGCATTTCCTGGACTACTGGATAATGAGACAAAATGAAGACCAGACAACACGAAACAAAATGTGCATTAATAACACAAGGAACGCTCCAGGCTGGGTATCAGGAGAGTGAGTATGCACCTAGTATTTGTCTGATTCACCGTCTTCACATTTACACCCAGCTGAGAGAACAACAAAACAGCCACTGCACAGAAACCGTGCTGGCTGATGTTTTATACATACATGTTTTCATTACTGAGCCACAATCACAGTTTAAAACCATAACTGATCATACAAGGTATTGGCTTTTTACCAAAATAACTCAATTAGGCAACAGTTGCATTTGCATCACCACAAGTCTCATGATTTTCCTCACAAACACATAGCATAATCATACAGCAGTGGTTTAGATTATTTACTTTAGAGATCATTTAAATATTTATCCTGATCGGCACACAGGCTGTTGGACACTGCCCAGACCTCAAGTGGCGAAACCCCTTTTTCTGTCACCTGTCTATTACAGGACAAACGCATAAACCCTCACTCACTGAGGGGTTTGGTATTTGTATTTGCTTTTTGTTCACCCATATTCCATGTATTTCAACTGCAGGAAAAAAACAAGAGCTCACCAAAGAGTTTTATCTGCAGAAAAAATAGAACTTAATTGGCTGAGACAAACAATGCCATACATATTGAATAAGCCCACTTCCCATTTACTCTAATGTACACAAGCAGTGGCTGACCACTTGACAGCAGGGTCCTGCAAAGCTCATGCAATGAAATCAACATTGCAACAACACTGACTGCACAATTGAGACCTGAGCTCAAGTTAAGCACTGCTGATTGTGTACCATCCCACTGGGGATAACAGAGGTATTTTAAGGGGGTGCACCCACATTGAGAGCCCTAGTTGAATGAACAGACTAGTAGAAGGGATATCTTGCCATTCACTGAACACCACATGAAGCTCTCTGGCACTCTTGAACCACATATGTTTTTCCCACCGCTTGTAAACAGAAGGGGTCTGGGGAGCGATCAGTGGCTAAAATAGAAGCCTGGCCACATGTGACTGCAGTTCAGAAATCGCCATCAGAACAGCAAAAAAAAAAACCTCAATTTCCGTAACATAGGAAGACAATCAAGCACCCAGTGAGGTTTTTCTGGATTACAATTTGGAATGTTTTTGTCTTAAACTAACTTTGAAAAACATAGCTGGCTTTAAACCTTTGTAGTTTAACCCCGCAGCTTTAAAAAGGTTTCTGATGCACAGATCTACAGTAAGAGTGGAATAACAAGCAGTTACTCACACATGAATTCAACAGGATTCGTCTGTACAGCTCTTTTTTCCTGCTAATGATTTTTAATAATAAAAAACAACATACCGTACAAATAAAACATCTTTGTAAAACAATTCACTGACTTTCACTCACTCAGTTTTAATTCCAATTCACCACACACACCTATACCACTTATATAACTTATTTGTTGTGTGTAAAAGCATGTTTAAGACTTACTTTTAATAATCTTGTCAACCACAAAAGCAGTGTTGATAAGATTTTAGTCTTTATTTTGCCCCTGCAGATTTTCTGATGCACTTGGATTAATGTGAGCGCATCAGAAAATGAGATTTGTAGATCTCCAGCTTTTACATCACAATAATCTTATAAGAATCACTTAGTTTGCCAAAATTGGCTGTTTTAACATTTAGAGCATTTAAAAACGATAATCTAAAAGCTAATGTCCCAATACTTTTCCATATATGATGACATTGGCAGTGCATCAGGACAATGAAGACTTTAAGGCCTTTGATCACATGCTTTGGAAAATTTGCATCTTGTGCAAATCATGTGTATGAACTAAACCCCTTCACCTGCAGGCAAATCATGTTTCCCCCTTTTTAGCCTAAGGTGCTAAACATTGTGGCCTTGGCGTCACCAAAGTTTAATAAACTGGAATCGGTGTTAATAACCAATGTTTCCCTCACACAGTTCAGACCAAAAATACTGATCCAATATTCATAAAATCAATTAACAGTATCGTACTCGTGAAGCATACAGAGGCATAAAAGACATAAAATTCTGAGGTTACTACGTACTTGCTTAATAAAAGTTTATCTTGACATCTTTAAGCCTTTATATTCGTCAATTAATGCGCCTTCATCTGCGTAAATGCAACAAAGTTCACAGCTTTAATATATGTTTAATTATCTGTAACTGGGAATCACATTGATCTTTTTCTTTCTACCTTCTATAGATGCAGGAAAGCAGGTCACCTGCCATGTTTCTTTAGTAGCTGTACTGGTAATTGATATACACTGCTCAAGCAAATAAAGGAAACACTAAAATAGCATATCCTAGTTCTCAATGAATAAAATATTTCAGGTGAAAATCTATATTTAGTAAATAGTGGAGCGTTGGGAACAAAACATAAAAATGATCAATATGTAAATCAATATGATTATCCTATTGAAGTCTGGATTTGAAATCATACTCAAAATCAAAGTGGAAAATCAAATGACCGGCTGATCCAACTTCAGATCCAACTTTCCTCAAGACAAGTACAAATGAGGCTCAGTAGTGTGTGTGTCCTCCACGTGCCTGTATGACCTCCCTACAACACCTGGTCATGCTCCTGATGAGGCGGCGGATGTTCTCTCCATGTCTCCTGGTGTACTGGCCCGTCTCCTGGTATCTGCTCCATG
>JAOUQT010321505.1:0-14130 GCA_025769995.1 Xyliphius kryptos | reverse complement strand
TACCAGTGTGTGTATTTGTGTGTGTTTCACTGCACGGATGGGTTAAATGTGGAGGACAAATTCCTCTGTGTGTAAGCTCAGTAGGCAAAATGAATCACTTTATCACATAATGAATGAATAAATGAACTTTACTTCCAAATTTCCTTCAGAATTTCCACTTTGCTGTATTAAAACTTTGATTGGAGTACAGGTCCCAGTTCAGTGTGATGTTCCCTCTACAGTGTAATAAAGCGAGACAGTTGAATGCGCTTGCTTGTCACCCGTTGGTGGGATGGTTTATCACTTTTATTAATTGTATCCTGTGACAGTGAGTTCACACAGCTTGTGAAGTCTCACTTACTACAGCTGCTGAACTTTTCCGATAAGCTGAACTCATTAGATTTAGAAATGTGGCAGCTGCTCTTCTCCAGATCCCAGGTCCTTTGTAATACTGCAGCGTAGGCCGCATGTCTGGACCGCACCTCTGGCCTGCACGTCTGGCCTGCACGTCTGGACCTTGCATCTGGACCGCACGTCTGGCCCACACGTCTTCTGTTCCCTCTCGTGTTCCCTCTACAACTCCATTCTCCTGTTCTGTTTTTCTATTCCCTCTCCCTTTCCCGTTCCCGCTTCCATTCCCTCTCCCGTTCTTTCTCCCATTCCTTTCCCCATTCTCTTTGCCGATCCCTCTACCGATCCCTCTCCCATTTTTTTCCCGTTTGTTCTCTCATTCCCTTTCCTGTTCTGTCTTCCATTCCTACTCTTTTCTACTCGTCTCTTGCTCCTTCTCTCATTTTCTTTTCTGTTCTATCTTCCGTTTTCTGTTCCGTATTTTCTCTTATTCCTTCTCCTGTTACCTCTGCCATTCCCTCTTCCATTCTCTCTTCTGTTCCTTCGCCCATTTCCTCTCCTGTTCCCTCTCCCATTTCCTCTCCTGTTCCCTCTCCCATTTCCTCTCCTGTTCCCTCTCCCGTTTTCTCTCCCATTCGTTCTCCTGTTCGCTCTTCTGTTTCCTCTTTCATACTCTCTCCTGTTTGTTTCCCTTAACCCAGCAGCCAGCTGTTTGTCTCCAGTGGAATTCTGTTCACAGTACCTGCAGGGGTAAACATTCTGTTTGATAATCTTTACGACATCTACCTGGACGTGCTTGTGAGCCTGCAGTAATGCAGCACTGTAATGGCATCACATGAATGATGCTGCGCTGAAATGAAAAGGCCCTGGCCGCACTCCTTCCCTTAGCACCTTCAACAACACAGCAACTTAATACATGCCCCTGCTGTTGGAGCAATTTCTCTCCACCACTCACAGCCACAGGTACCCAGAGCCCCATTAAACTGCCCCTGAAGCCTTTACTGCCTGCTAAAACTATATTTTGTCCATCAGTGGGACAGTGCAATTCTTGATTTAGGACAACAGAGGTGGTCTTTATTTCCCTGGTCGAGCAGAAACCTCCTTTACCTCCATGTTCACAGGTGCTGTAAGGAATGAGATAGAGAAATGTACACTCCAAAGTACACCATGTCACCCGCAGCATGGGGTCGTAAAGCCCCTCCTAGCAAACATGCTGTGCCTTCAAAGACATGGGGCTAAAACCTCACTCTAGGGTTCAACCTCATCCACCTGTGGTGATGGGATTGAATGGAAGGCCTGAAGTAAATCCCAAACCTTTTGTTTTAAGAGCTTCTTGTTCACATCTCGTTGTATCCATCAGGAGTCACATGACCCGGTGTGACAGGAGGTTGCGTCGGGACTCTTATCGGATGGCCCTTATCAATTAAACCATCCGTGGCCCTGAAGCCAGTCTGTATCTGTACCTCAGTTTATTTCTTTTTTCTTTGCTCTTAATCCCGTCTGCTGATAAAGAACAGGCCGCGGCAGATCACGGGCCGCGATACATCCTGAGCGCCAACCACGTTTTACACCGCGCCGCCGTTGACCTACACGTCTGGAACAAAGGCAGCGTGACTGGTCATTTTAATGCCTCTGCTACAATAGAAAGAAAAAGGCTTCATTACGATGCTGTATTGATTATCTATGAAAGCCATTAGTTCGGTGAAAGGAAAGAACCTCCACCCAACTCTCGGCCGGTTTTCAACGCCGCTGATTCATTTGCCATTCTGTGAGGAGCTTTGATTTTACAGTAAAAGGTCATTAGGGCATTTTGTAGCTTTCACTAGGCGCCATGTTGTAATCATGAGACACTGTGTGTGATTTAAATATCCATCCACCTCTTCTCGACTCGCAGGAGGGTTCTCCATGCCTGGGGGGGAACCTTTCAAGTGCTGGGCTGATACACCCAGGAAATGGCAGCAATCTGTCGCTGGGCGCATAGTCACTCACACACACACTGTATTGGGGAATGTCTTTGTACTTTAGGAGGAAACCGGAGAACCTGGAGAAAATCCACATGGATGAAGGAGAACAAACTCCACCCAGATGGGGATTTAAACCTGGATCCCCAGCACTGAAAGGCAAATGGGCTAGCCACTACACCACCGTGCTGTCCTTACTAATAATGAATTAATGACGAGTAATAAAGTTGTAGAGATGAATGGTTCTGTATTAATTATATACCCCTAACCGGAGGGGAAGGAACCCAAGGTTCCCGAGCTGCACCTGCTGCTTTAGTTCTTCTCCATCGCCTCATTGACTTCAGCATAAAAAAAAGTGAGCTAATGAATTCATTTAATTATACTGTATATTAAAATGTATATCATACGATACATTCTGGTACCTCATCGTTGAAATCACCAGCACGGCTTTGTGTTGATTACAGAGACCACAGTGCTAAGGATTATGGGTAAATCTTTATCTCACACTGTCCTGATGAAGGTACTGAGCGTGGTGTTGGGCATGGTTCCTCATTAAACCAGTGCAGGGTAACGCCAGTTGAATCCCCCAGGGTGATCACATACTTTTGTTGGTGTTCTTGTTAAACATTGACGGATCCTCCCGCTGATTATCTGTAGCGGGATTTACTTCCCGTTTTTGATTCGGCCTGCGTTCATTAGACGCCGTGTCAGGGCTCATTGCTGAGGAAATCATAAAAGCACATTGTGCCGTTTTCAGCCGAACCATGATGCATGCTTCCCATTATTCAAACTAATCTCAGACAAAACGCAATAAATAAGCTCGCCAAGTTTTACTCCTATCCCGGTGGTGCTGCCTTTTGCTTCAGGACACAACGCTGAGATTCACTGAGCTGTTATTGTGGAATCAGATCTTTAACTCTGACAGAGTTAGTGGGGGATAAGGGTGGAGATGGGGTGGCTGCAGGGGGTTGTAGAGCCGGGTAATATGTATAGAGAAGGGAGGTTGCACTAAGGTTGCAGTAAGGTTGTGGTAAGGTTGCAATGTGGTTGGAGTTGGGTTGTCACGAGGTTGCCGTGTGGTTGCAGGACGGTTGCAGTAAGCTTGCAGTATGGTTTCAGTGAGGTTGCAATCAGGTTTAAATGGCGTTTCAGCAAGGTTGCAGTGAGGTTATAGTAAGGTTGCAGTGTGTTTGTAGTAAGGTTGGTATGTTACTGTAATGAGGTTGCAGTGGGGTTGAAATGGGGTTTGTAATGAGGTTGCAGCGTGTTTGCAGTGAGGTTGCAGTGTGGTTGCAGTAAGGTTGTAGTTAGGTAGCCATGTGTTTGTAGTAAGGTTTCAGTGAGTTTGTAGTAAGGTTGCAGTATGATTTGGTGAGGTTGCAGTATTGCTGTAGTAAGGTTGCAGTGAAGTTGCACTTAGGTTTGAGTGAGTTTTTGGTGTGCTTGTGATAAAGTCGCAGTGAGGTTGCAGTGTGGTTGCAGTAAGGTTGTAGTAAGCTAGCCGTGTTACTAGCCAGTTAGTATGCAGTATGGTTGCAATGAGGTTGTAATGAAGCTGCAGTGTTTTTGCAGTGGGGTTGTGCAGTGGTTGTAATGAGGTTGCAGTGAGGTTGCAGTGAGTTAGTGGTGAGGTTGCAGTGAGGTTTCAGTGAGGTCACAGTAAGATTTTAGTGAGGTTGCAGTAAGGTTGCAGTAGAGTTTCAGCAAGGTTGCAGTTAGGTTGTATTAAGGTCGTAACAAGGTTGCAGTGTAGTTACAGTAAGCTTGCAGTGGGTTTGCAGTTTGGTTATAGTAAGGTTACAGTGTGCTTGTATTCTGGTTGCAGTGAGGTTGTACGGTGGTTGGACCAAGGTTGCATTGGGGTTAGAGTTGTGCGGTTTTGAGGTTGAAGTGGGTTTGCAGTGGGGTTTTGAGTGTGGTTGTAATGAGGTTGCACTGTGTTTGCAGTGAAGCTGCAGTATGGTTGCAGTAAGTTTGTGGTAAGTTTGCAGTGGGGTTGCAGTAAGGTTTTAGTGAGGTTGTATAAATGTTGCAGTGTGGCTGAAGTAAGGTTGCAGTGAGATTGTATAAAGGTCGTTACAAGGTTGCAGTGTGGTTACAGTAAGCTTGCAGTGGGGTTGCAGTGTGGTTATAGTAAGGTTACAGTGTGCTTGTAGTCTGGTTGCAGTGAAGTTGTAAGGTGGTTGGAGTAAGGTTGCACTGAGGTTAGAGTTGTGCTGTTTTGAGGTTTTTGCAGTAAAGTTGCAGTGATTTTGCAGTGGGGTTTTGAGTGTGGTTGTAATGAGGTTGCACTGTGTTTGCAGTGAAGTTGCAGTATGGTTGCAGTAAGTTTGTGGTACGTTTGCAGTGGGGTTGCAGTGTGCTTGCAGTAAGGTTTGAGTGAGGTTGTATTAAGGTTGCAGTGTGGCTGAAGTAAGGTTGCAGTGAGATTGCAGTGTGGTTGTAGTCTGACACTGTTGGTGGTGATGTGCAGCTTATGTTGGATGTAACAGGTGGAGGTGAGGAGTTAAAGTCCACACTTTCGGTTGATAAAAGCTTCTGTGAGGCTCATTTATTTCTGAGATTTCAGCGGCGTCCTTTTCTCCTCAGACACCCTCCAGCCTTCACTTTATTCTCTGGATTTCAGGTCACGGCTGCATCTCTGCCTCTCCTTTGCTCACATTCTCCCGGTTTCTTTGTGCCCTCACTGATATTTATCGCCTTTCTATCTGCAGCCTCAAAAAGGTAATTGTGTCCAATCTGTGGTCTTTCAGAGGCTTCGCTGGTGGAAAGGTGTCATTGAGGCGTCGAATGGCTCACAATGGAGGAGCAATATCACAAGTCCAACAGTGTTTACAGGCTCCTGAGGGAACCGAGGGCCAGAAGAAGAAGCACTTTTATTTCTGCACTGCTGCAGAGAGTGAGTGAGAGAGAGAAAATAGGAAAAGAAAAAACAGACAGACAGTCAGGGTTGGGGGGGGATGTGAGACAGACAGACAGAAGAGAGAAGCTGACAATAAGAAATCACACGCTTGATAGCTGGCAGGTGCCACAGACAGTGGCCGCCGATCTGGCGTGAAACCGAATAAACAATCCAGAGCGGCTTTCCAGGAACATTCTTCCAGGAACCGTAGCAATAACACAGCGTGAGGCTGACAGTCTGGAACTAGTGGATGAAGCTTTGCATTGTTATATCAGGTCTCTTCTGTCTCTTATCCCGTCTCTTATCCCATCGACGACAGATAAGAAGCGTCTCTTTTTAGCTTGCGGCCTCCAACCATTAAATCCCCCAAATTATGAATCGCTGAAACAATCTGTAATCACGCTAAAGCGTCGCGGAGCAGCAGCTTTCAGGGAGATGGAAATCAGAATGATTTATTGCGTCCGTCCGTCCGTCCATCCGATCAGCCGCCGCAGTAATTAAGTCCACATGGGTGCAGGATTATCAGCTTTGTAAATACAATGGGATTTACTGAAGACATGAACCTCTTATTCAGCAGTAAGCAGCCGTGCGGGTGGGCGGGTGGTGAGGAGGCTTACCAAGGCCTCACAGTAAGAGAAAGAAGAATGTGATGATCCCCAGGAAAATAGGCTGGATTCATTTTAAGCTTCTTCAACTTTGTAGCCATGATCTGTAATGGTCCTGCAGTACAGGCTGAAATAAGGTTGCACTACAATTGTAATAAGGTTGCAGTGAGGTTGCACTGTGTTTTTAGAAGGTTGTAGTAATGTTGCAGTAAGGGCGTAGTAAGATTGCAGTGAGGTTGCAGTAAAATTGTAGTAAGGTTGCAGCGAGGTTGCTGTAAGGTTGCAGTGGGTTGTAGTAAGGTTGCAGTGTGAGGCTGCAGCAAGGCTGCAGTGAGGTTGTGGCGAGGTGGTAGTAAGGTTGCAGTAATGTTTTAGTGAGATTGCAGTAAGGTTGCAGTGTGAGGCTGTAGTAAGGCTGCGGCAAGGTTGAGGTGAGGTTGCAGTGAGGTTGCAGTAAAATTTGAGTAGGGTTGCGGTAAGACTGCCGTGAGAGTGCAGTAAGATTGCATTGAGGTTGCAATAAAAGTGCAGCAAGGTTGCATTGAGGTTGCCGTAAGGTTCCTGTGAAGTTGCAGTGAAGTTGCATTAAGATTGCATTGAGGATGCAATAAAATTGCAGTGAGGTTGCAGTAAGATTACAGTGAGGTTGCTGTCAGGTTGCAAAAAAAGTGCAGCAAGGTTGCATTGACGTTGCCATAAGGTTCCTGTGAGGTTGCAGTGAAGTTGCATTAAAATAGCATTGAATTTGCAGCAAGATTGCAATAAGAATGCAGCCAAATTGCAGTGAGGTTGCAGTAAGATTACAGTGAGGTTGCAGTAAGGTTGCTGTGAGATTGCAATAAAAGTGCAGCAAGGTTGCATTGAGGTTGCAGTAAGGTTCCTGTGAGGTTGCAGTGAAGTTGCATTAAGATTGCAGTGAAATTGCAGTAAAGTTGTAGTAAGTTTGCAGTGAGGTTGTAGCAAGATTGCAATGAGGATGCAGTAAAATTGCAGTAAGGTCGCAGTGAGGTTGCAGTAAGGTTGTTATGAGGTTACAGTGAAATTGCAGTAAGGCTACATTGAGATTGCAGTGAGTTCACAGTAAAGTTGCAATGAGGTTGCAGAATTGAAGGGAGGGCTCACATGGACCTCATATTAATAAAGAAAGTACATGAAGGTCCTCGGTAAAATCTGGTAGATTTCTTTAGCTTTGGAGGATTAGGGTCAGTTGTAATAGTCCTCAAAGCTGAATCATGCTGGACCAAGCTGGTCATAAACTATCAGAAAGAAGGCGAGAGAGCAACAGAGAGAGACAGAATGAGAACCTTAAGGATGTTTCAGATATTACGTATCAAATCAACTTTTCATTTTAGCATTAGCGGTCACAGAGTGAATGTGAGTCAATCTCAGTTGTGTCAATTGACTATGGAGGATGGAAGAGCAGGATGGAGCCGGATCTCCTTCCCCTAACAGGGGGGTGATGCTCGGGTGGACGTCAGGTGTGTGAGTGCAGAATTATCCTGAAGTGGAGTTTAATATGCAGCGGCTGCGTTCTTGCTTGTTAGCGCGGTGATTTATAGCCGTGCAGATGAATCGATAGCCACTGGCTGTTATTCGGAGAGCACGGATCCTTCAGCGTATGAGGGCGTCGCCGTATGAGGAGTGTCATCCTGAGGTCCTGCTTTAAATGCAGGAGTTTCCACAGACTCCTGATGTTCAATAAGGCGGAACTTTGTGGAGAGTTTGTGACTTTAGAAAGGTTTTATTTCAGGAGCTCCTGAGCATTCAGCTCCTTTTACAAACGAGTAAATCATGTGATTTGTGTTCGCCTGCTGCTCCCTTCTGGCTCCGGAACCCGGCTCGTTTGTTGGGGATGAGTACTGCGAGTCTGCGTCTATACACTCGCTAATGAAGCTTCTCTAATGAGTCTCTTTTCCTCCTCCTCTCTGTCCTCTACTCCACAGACCTCATGTGTTCATCTGTAACACGTTCACCACCTGAATCAGGACGTTACCCCCCCCCCCCCTTTCTCTCACTTATCTTTAGTTTGGTGATGTTGGAATGGAGGATATTTACAGTAAGAACAGCAGGATGGAACTTTGAGCTGTAGAAGCTCGCAATACATCTCCGTCACCACTTTTAGCCGAAGTAATAAAATATTAATGGGATGTTTTCATAAGTCAGAACTAAAAATGGTTTCTAACTAACGGTGCAAATGCACCAGAGAGAGGGAGAGGGAGAGTGCTGCCAGACAGGTTATCTGAATGAGAGAGATCAGCAGACAGGGAGAAAAGAGACAAAAGGACAAGAGGATAGAGAGAAAAACTAAAAAAAATGTAAAAAAGTGACAGATTTCTATAATATATCCTAATCCTGTGTTTAAATCCCATATCAGCTCTCTAAAACAGAAGTAAATAAAAGCAGCTCTGAGTGTAGCGTTGGCGCACCGCTGCTTTCAGTTGGGACATGAGGTCTTTGTTGTCTTTGTTGCAATATGTCTTCGTTGTTCCAGCAGGAAATTAGAATGGTGTTTAAGTTCCATTGACATCAACAGGTTTTTATAATAAAGCAATATGATACTCGAGGTTGCATATTATTGTGAACTTGCGTTTTTTGACCCAAACTTGATAAAGTAAAGAATCCCCGGGGTCAGTAGTGCCCCAATGAACCTCGCTCCTCCCAAGGCTTCTTCCTATAAAACAACATTATAGAGATTTGTTGGTACTCGCCAAGACCCCAATCCAATAGAGGATTTGCATTTGATGGTGATAGCAAACAAACAATTGAACGGAGTAAAGCGAGAACTTGTTAGTTTTTTCCAAGGACATGGTAGGGAATCACAATGCCAGGTTTTGGACTTGTAAGTACCCGTCAAGACCCCAATCCAACCGAGGTGTTGCGTTCGATGGCGATAGTGAACAAACAATCAAACGTAAAGCGAGAAGCCGTTTTTCCAAGGACATGGTAGTAATCACGATGCCATGTTTGAACCTTGTACTCAGGACGTGGGATGGTTAGTGATAAGTCAGTGAGGGTTTCAGCGTTTATTAGGCCCGACGCAAAGCAGAGTATAGCTGCACCACTTTCCCGTGATTTTATTCAGAATAATACAGAACCTCAAGTTTATTATTGCATCTACAAAGAAAAAAACGCTTACGAACACACTGTAATATAATACACGTTAATAATCTGCTCTCCCGTGATGTAATCTAGTCCGATTTTAAAGTGAACGCTGATCGCTGCGTAAAAGGTTTCTGTTTTTTCTAAAAAACAAATTCTGCCCTCTAGTAGCCAAACTACAGAACACAGTTCTTAAAAAAAACATTGTGAAAATAATGTATTGTTTATCATGCATTGATACGAATGTGAAGCGCTACAGTACAGTACAGTAATTTAGTCCTGTTTGTAAAATGAACGTTAAGCAACAGGATACCAGCTTCTATAACAATTAAAATCTGCCCTCTAGTGGCCAAATTACAGAACTCAAGTTATAAACAACAGCTGCAGCAGGTTCAGTGCTGTTTATATGAATCTGTATTTTATAATTTAACATAATGTATTGTATATTATGCATTGATATAAATGTAAAGCGCTCAGAGGTGTGTGTTATTGTCAATAATGTCATGGCTAGACACATGGCTCAGCCAATCAGATTTAAGGAGTGGAACTGCCCGTTTTATAATCAACACTTAGGTGCACCTCTATTTCATTTTAAATAGACTCTAAACCCGGAACTAATAGTTTCGGCTCTGATCAGCAGGTGGACCAGAACCTGGAACCTGGAAGTGAACCTTCCAGCAGGTGTTGCACTTATTTTGGAACCTCTGTTGGCTGAGATTCATATTTACTATTTTTTTGTGTGTTTGCCTCTCAGTTTTTGGTTTTGTTCACACAAGTGAGGTTTTCAACGTTAACGTTAACATTTAACCTTCAAACCTGTCTTTAACCTACTGGGATAAGACCCACTCGGCTTTAAAGGCTTCCCTGACTGTGGACTGGATCTTTTCATCAGGGAATGAGGTTTGGGTGTTAAACCTGGTCAGAGAGCGTTAACCCCGTCTTTGTGAAGCGTAATGAGAGAGTATTAAAGCGGCGCTGTACGCCGTGACCTTTAGCTGAGTTTACACTGCTGTTACACTTACACCAGGGGTCAGTCAGCATTCAGCCCTCCTCATTCACATCATGATCTGATAACGTGGGTGATGTGGTGGTGCAGTGGTGGGTGCGGGGTCTCTACTTCACTTCAGCACTTCCGATTGGTCTGCAGCTTTTTTAGGTGGTCCTGTTTTTCTAAAATGATTTAGTAGAGCGGACGGAACAGGATGAACTGCGTCTTTAGAACGGTACCAGGATGTGAATTTTGGTATTGTATTGCATGACACTGGAATAGGCTCCAGCATATTTGCAAAAAGCAGATCTATCTTTTTAAACTGTTGCATGACCACTTTTATGTCCTTTATGGTCAATACTGGGTTTGCTACAATTTCTGGACAAAAGCTTCTGGTTTGAATTACACATAATAAAATACACTTGGCGGCCAATTTATTAGATACACTTCCATGTTTGTCCTCTCACATTTAGTTCCTATAAACAGTCCTGACACGTCAGAAGGTGTTTAGTGATATCTTGTACCAAGGTGTCACATCCTAGATTAAGGGTTGCATTAGACTGGATTAGATTAAGGGATATTAGATTAAGGTCTGGATAATTTGAAGACCAAGTCAACACCTCCACCTGGTTGTTGGTTCCTGAACCATCTGAGTTGTGGCAGGTAGCATCCTGAGACCTTGCACCTTCCTGATGACCATCTATCCGAGATACTTTTTTATGGAGTCCTGCACCGAGTCGGTTGAGGAGATTGTGGAGTTTTTTTGGACCAAGTCAGTTAAAGAGATTGTGGAGGTCACCGACCAAGTATGTTAGAGAGATTGTGGCGGACATGGACCGAAAGCGAGTTGGTTAAAGAGATTGTGGAGGTTATGAAGCGAGTCGGCTAAAGAGATTATGGAGGTCACGGATCAAGTAGGTTAGAGAGATTTTGGATGTTATGAACCAAATCGGTCGATAAGATTGTGGAGGTTATGGAGCGAGTCGGTTGTAGAGATAGTGAAGGTCATGGACCAAGTCAGTCGGAAAGTTTAGGGAGGTCACGGACCGAGTCGGTTGAAGAGCTCGTGGAGGTCCTGGACCACGTCGGTTAGAGAGATTGTGGAGGTTTTGGACCGAGTCAGTTGAAAAAATTGTGGAGGTTATGGACCTAGTCATTTGGAGAGTTGGTTCCATCAGTCTGGAAGGTCATGAATTGTTTTAGCTGGAATTATAGAAGCTCTGCTTTTGCCTCATTTTCTTTGAGATGACGGGCCTTCATCCAAACAGAAATGGTGGTTAGGTGGAGGTCTGATTTGAGATAGAGGAGACTTCGGGGGAAAATATGAAGTCTTGTGTCATCAGCGTAGTGATGGTAGGAGAAACCATGTGCCTGAATGACGCCAGTGTCACTCCTGGACTTGTAGAACAGGCCTTTCCAAACTGTTTGAACACAGTCTGAGGTGTGTAACTTTTGCCTTGTCTGCTACAAGATCTGGAGCTGAGTCAGTGCGCAGATCCACTTGAGCGTTGTGCAGGAGCAGCTTATGCACACACCGCACCTCTCAGCGTGACCGCGGGTCCTTCAGCGTGCCAGTAATTTGGAGTGTTTGTATAAATAATAGTAAAAAGCTCACAGCAATCGCAACGCAGAAGTGTAGCTGCATCACAGTCTCTCTTATCCCCCCGAGACTCTCCAGACTCTTTGAAGTCCACACTTTAAAGCGCTGATGTGAGCAGAGAGGGAGTTAACAGCAGTAAACAGTAATTATTTGCCGATTAATAAAGCGGACCCCGTGCTGACAGGCCCTCAAGGTTCAGGTCTTTCATCATTCTGCGAGCTTAACCTTAACACAGAGGGTTGCAGACCTGAACCCACCGGCGCCGCCCAGAACGCCCAGTGAATACCAAATTAATCACGTCTGCACTTAAGGGTTAAGGGAATTCATATGAAAAGGAAGATTAATTAAAGCCTTCGGAAATAATAAATAATTATAACCCGGTCCTTTCTGATGACGACCACTTAATATGCACTACATGGACGAAAGTATAGAGACACCCTTGTAAATCTGTCAGTTCCAGCACCACAGGTAGATTACATCACACACGGACCCATGTGTTCTGAACAACCGGCTGATTCCAACAGTTTGGGGAAGGTCATTTTTTTTTACAAAGCCTCAGACTGCGAACGTGTTTCCCTATGTCCAACATCAGCATCTGCCCTCACTAATGCTCCATTTTTGTGGAAGTGGTGATGTGGTTGTGCTCCGTGAGGGTGTGTGATGTCAGAGGGGTTTGCACCTCTGCACTGCTGAGCAGCTGATATTAAAAAAATCAACAATATAAAAAAGCTCAATAAAGACCAGGACAAACTTTCAGTGTGGGTGGGGCTTAAAACTTGTCATCATGCCCCGGGGTCAGTGCAGGATGCTCATGATGTCTTTTTCTTCTTATGAGAGGAGATCTTTGTTGCTGTGGTAATATAAAAACATGTCGGAGCCACTTGAGTAAACTGGAACCTGACAGCATGCAGCGGATGGCAGAGCATCAAAGTGTCTTACTCACATAAATCTAAATAAATCTGTTTTTAGATTTATATATTAAAATCTCCTCAGAATTTCTGTGCTATGTTACGATGGAGAACTTAGCGTGCAAGTTAAAAGGCAGTTGTTTTTGAATGAGTTAATATATTTCAAATGAACATATTATTATAGAGTTAGGTTTGGGGCACTAAAAAAATTATGAAATAAATATGTGAAATGAATATAGTGTGAGTTGGGACTACAGCGTTCAGTATCTATACCTTGTTCAGCATCTATATTTTGTTCAGCATCTATACCTCGTTCAGGATCTATACCTCATTCAGTGTCTATACCTCGTTCAGTATCTATACCTCGTTCAGTATCTATACCTCGTTCAGCATCTACACCTTGTTCAGCATCTACACCTTGTTCAGTATCTATACCTCATTCAGTATCTATACCTCGTTCGGTATCTACACCTTGTTCAGTTTCTATACCTCTTTCAGCATCTACACCTTGTTCAGTATCAATACCTCGTTTGGTATCTACACCTTGTTCAGTATCTATACCTTGTTGAGTATCTATACCTCGTTCAGCATCTATACCCAATTCACTATCTATACCTTGTTCAGTATCTATACCTCGTTCAGCATCTATACCCTATTCAGTATCTATACCTCGTTCAGTATCTATACCTCGTTTAGTATCTATACCTCATTCTGTATTTACACCTTTTTCAGTATCTACACTTCATTCAGTATCTATACCTCGTTCAGCATCTACACCTTCTTCAGCATCTGTACCTTGTTCAGCATCTATACCTTATTTAAGATCTATACATTTTTTTAGTATCTATACCTCGTTTAGCATCTACACCTTGTTCAGCATCTATACCTAGTTCAGTATCTATACATCGTTCAGTATTTATACCTGCGTTTTTTATCTACACCTCGTTCAGCATCGACACCTTGTTCAGCATCTATACCTCGTTAAGTTTCTATACCTCGTTCGGTATCTACACCTTGTTAAGTATCTATACCTCATTCAGCATCTACACCTTGTTCAGTAACTACACTTCATTCAGTATTAATACCTCGTTCAGAATCTACACCTTGTTTAGTATCTATACTTTATTCAGTATCAATACCTCGTTCGGTATCTACACCTTGTTCAGTATCTATACCTTGTTCAGTATCTTTACCTCGTTCAGCATCTACACCTTGTTCAGTATCTATACCTCGTTCAGTATCTATGCCTTGTTCAGTATTTATACCTTGTTCAGTATCAACCTATAGCTCATTCAGTATCTATACCACATTCAGTTTATCTACCTTGTTTAAATATATACCTCATTCAATATCTATACCTCATTTAGTATCTAAAACTTGTTCATTATATATACCTTCTTTAATATCTACACCTTATTCAGTATCTATAACTCATTGAGTATCTATATCACGTTCAATATCTTTACCCCATTGAGTATCCACACCTTGTTTATTATTTACACTTTGGTCAGTATGTATACCTAGTTCATTATTTATTCCTTGTTCAATATCCATACCTCATTTAGTATTTACACCTCATTCATTATCTATACTTATCAACCTATAGCTCATTCAGTATCTATACCACATTCAGTTTATCTACCTTGTTTAAATATATACATCATTCAATATCTATACCTCATTTAGTATCTAAAACTTGTTCATTATATATACCTTCTTTAATATCTACACCTTATT